>CAJFCZ010000175.1:0-22198 GCA_904066245.1 Eimeria sp. OTU-Y
ACATAACTCTTATAATATACACATTATAGAATATCCATGGGTTCTACACAAAAATGTAGAGACGGGAGTAGAGTGATGTAACCACGGTGTCCTCGGTCGCGGGCGAGGACCCTCGTTACACCGACCGCCACTGTGCAGCTCAGAGTTTTCGTTCGATTAGAATATTTTAAAGATAAAATTCTAAGCCCCTAGTAAGTGCAACAAAACAAATCAACAATACAGAAAGAAATTATATCCGTTATACTTGAAACATTTCAGTGCGTGCAGAATCGATTGCTGCTCTGCTTGGAGTCCTATGTCATTATTACCTTCCGGTGCCCACCTTGCTATCTGCCCTTGCTTGTAGAAGCCCTCCGTACTGAAATGTTCCAAAGAATATAAACACAATTTCTTTCCCTGTTGTTTCATTGCTGAGGACTCCTAAATTCCCCACTGAGTACCTGCTCATTGAGCAAACCCTATGCCATAGTCGCGAGGCGAGGGTCTTTCATTGTAACGAGTCCTCGAACTTAGCCCAGGCCACTCGGGAGGTGCAATGAAGCAACAGGGCTTAAGGCAAAAGCTCCACCAATGCATCTGGCCCCCTTTCGCTGTCGGCATCCTGTGTGTAGGGGCCCGATGCCAGGAGCGGCGCGACACGAGGCGACACTAGGCAATCTCCGATGAGTTGCCGTTCAGCAGCGCACCTCTTTGCAACTAATGAGGCATGCCGGCTTCACACGCAAGGGCAGCTAATCCTTCTTTGCTGCATGCATTATCACTGTAAGCAACTGTTGGGCACTTCGACTTGCGTGCAGGCTGCCTACAAAGCACAAGGGAATGTTCTTCAGCCAGCATCGGGGAGAGTAGGCTATGTCTGGCCGCCTCTCCTGCAAGCAGTACACTCCCTCGTGTACTTCTCTGGCTCCTAAATGTCTCTGTCTTGCTCTGTGCTTCTGCCCTGTTAATCAGACAAGTCGTCCTCAGCTGCACGTGCTGCTCCTTGCTCTTCTTGTCTCCTCTGCCCCGTCAGGGTCTAGCTGACCGCCTTATTTTTGGCCATATACGTGCCCGTGTGCTGCCGCAATTGCTCAAAGCAGAGGCTCATAGGGACACCGCTTGACTCCGTTACCCGCTTAACACAAACACAATGGCAATACCTGAAGAGTATATTTTCCAGGCACAACCTCCACGAATATGCAACGCGAGAACATCTTGACGCGGGCTTGTCTGCTAAACTACCTTAACGGGGTTGCTTCAGGAAGCCAACTGAAGATGTGCTGGAAGCCTATAATTTCGCTTTGCGTTGTATGGCATTTCCTCTTCCGTGTAGTCCTCGGTCGCTTCTTCCGCACTATGGCCTTGCACACAGTATTCGACAGCCTTCTCATCGTTCCGATATTTCTTTTACAATTCGTCTGCAGTGAGGGGCAGCTCGTTGATGTTATGCCTGGTGGTGAAGATACGCTGGGTTAATGGCAAAGCCTTTGATGACGTGTTCTAGACACACCGGTAGCACGCCGGTTGTCACTGTATAGGCTAAATACATACACTCTTTACTCTTCCTTTCATTGCTACACGACAAAAAAAGAAGCTGGTTGGTGCATTTAATGTTGCCAGGCAGCACTTGTCTGTCTTTCTCATGCCTGCTCCTCCAACTACCTTTCCTCATCTGCTGTAGCATTGCACCTGCAGCAGCACCGGCAATCGAGACAAGGATAATTGACAATTATAGTTACGACTGCCTGTACATAATTGCTGTGCGAGAACGAAAGCTTCGGCCGTTGCTTGTTGAAGTGCGTGGTACACAAGTCACCTGTCGTCTACAGAGGACGCCGGGGGCGGCTCCTTAGACAGCCCAACCGAATGCAAACGATCATCATCTCCAGCTTATGACGAATAAGCTGGAGATGATGATCGTTTGCAAACAGAAGATAAGGTATCACTGAACATGAGCAACTTGACGAGCACCAAAAGTGAGGTCCGTCGACCCTTGTCCAACTCCCTACGGTAGCCAGACATCGTATATTGATGGGTTGAAAGCAAACATTACATATTCAGTCACAAAAGGCAACGAAATCATCCATGGGGTCCACAAGGTTGCCAGACCCCACGTCGCCATTTTAGATGAACACCTAGCACTTTAGCATAGCGAGACATATTCATTGGAGTGAATCTACGCAAGGAATTCTACATGGCATTATTCGTATTCTTGGATCCCTCGTTATGATTGTCAATGGGCGCATGCCGATCGCCTTAGCATGCCAAGATTGACTGCCATTATTAGGCGGTCTGTGCTCTTTGTAAGAGGCTAAACTGTTACTGCGGCATGCTAGGGAAAGGATACGTGTGCAAGCAAGAGACTAGCAATTCAGGGCAATCTAGGGGCAGGCCAGACCACTGGCATTATGGGGCCCCAGCAAGGGCTGAGCGCAGGAGGATAATACAAATCATAGAACGCGAACGGAATCTTAGTGGATCGTATGAAAAGCCTACTCTCGCGCTTACAACGCTTGGTTACGCCAAAATCGTCCGCAAGGTCTGCAATGGATGTGCCGCCAAAAGTGTAGGAAGTTGCGATTGCTGCCCAACGCATGGCCCAAAATACCTACTGAGATGTTAGTAACGAGGTACTGAAAAGATGCGCACGTGGCAAGTGAGACAATGAGAAAAACTACTTTGCCAACGTCGATCTCACTTAGAGGCGTTCAGGCAAAGAACAAACGGACGGTGCCGTGGCGGCACTGCCTTTTCCGCTAGCCGCTAGCCGCATTAACCAAATATCTGATTCAGTTGTTCCTGAATACGAAGTTGGATCACTACCGCCGTTTCAAATTTTTCCACTAGGGTAAAACGAAGCTGTCTCACGGCAGGGTAGGTGCACCTCACGTTCCCCGCTGGTTGGTGCATAATCTGACCCTTTGAAGGGATGTTGCCCTGTGCGCTGATCGGAAGATACACCGCCCACTAAGTCCAGTCCAGCCACAAAGCTCCCGCTCTCAAGACAGCAGCGGAGGACGAGGAGGAGTCCCCCTGGCCTACAGCAAAATTAGAGTATACGCATTTCGATGCATGCATGAACGGCAGATACACAGGATGCTCCCTTTGAGGCAACCAAGGTATTACGTGCACACCGTGCGGTCTTTCCCGACGCTCACCATGCAGGGTTATCACCGAAGCGTCCACACTGTCATCATATCCTACTGTGACTGGAAAACTGCCTTCGAAATCTTCTATCTACCGTATGACACCGGACCAGGTGAATTCTCACAAACAGGAGATAGCGAATTTGACGGCTAATTGGCGGAAAAGACCAGCGTATTCGTCTATATGTGTTCCCTTAGGATTATGGTGTATAAGCGTGACGATGGATCAGGTGAACAGAAGATGCGCATGGTTGTCAATTATCAGGCCCCGAATGCTCTTCGTAGCCCATGATTTCCCGCTTTCCCCTATTCAAACTATTTTGGAGCTGCTGGGCAGCGCCCAGTATTTTTTTCACCCTTGACCTGGAACCCGGGTTCCGTCGGATTTGTATGGCTAAGGAACATCGGTGGAAGATGGCTTTCCTTTCCGTTACGGGATTATTCGAGTACCGAGTCATGTCCTTTGGCCTCAAGGCATGCCCGGCCAATAGTAGTACTTGCTAAGGGCCAGGAAGGTCTTCTTTTGGCCTTGAAGCCCGGCTGTCACATGATCGTGATGCGTGTAAAGAACGTGTGCGAGGAACTCAGGAAACTGAGAAACACAAATGCTCCACAAGCCGTGGATACAAACACGCAAGTACGGGGGATCTTAACGGAAGGTAAGTTGACGATTGCGGAACTCGAACCGGATACTTCCGGTCTGCCCCACCGTGGCATTGTAAGAGCCACGAAGGACTGGGCACTTCGGGTATGCCGATGCTCTGTCCTCGCTGCTAGGGGCGCGCGCCTTCTTCGGTGTATCGGGCATAGGGTCCACGCCAGCCGGTGCTGGTTCAAGCTCGGCGGACGTAGGGGGGGAACAGTTGTTGCGTTGCTCAGCTGCTGGCGGACGAAGGCCGGCAAACCCCCGTTAGCCGAGCCTACAGGCCGGCCCCCCAACAGCCTCCTTCGGCTGTTGTGGAGCCGGCCTGTAGGCTCCGCTACTATTAGAAGGGGGACCAGAGACCCCAGTAACGGGGTACTGACTGCCTTTGCGATACTGAGGTGGAGTGAGTTAGGATAACAACGGAGACGCGGCAATGTATCTGCCACCTGCTTTCGCGTTCCTTGTAAGTACGTGATAGGAAGGTCTGGGAACTCAGCAAGGAAGCCGATCCATCGAGCCCGCCCGTCCATGAAGAAGATTAAGCACTTTGAGCTCATGTAATGTGTAAGGGCTTGATAATTAGTATGTACCGTAACCTTGGCAACTTGATGCAAGTGTGACCACTTATCGAGAGCGGCCACTAAAGCCAAACCTCCCTGATCATACACCGACTATTACTTTTGTGTGGGGTTCATAATCTGACAAAGGGACCCCTATAGGCGTTCCTGCTTGGTCAACAACATTTCCGTTCGCATAGCCTGAGGCACCTGTGTAGAGCTCTAAAGGTTCCGCAGTATGGGGAACCTTTAGGGTGGTATTCTCATTATTAACCGCCGTGTGAGCTGTTGCACCGTGTGTGTGAGTGTCTGCCCAGCGAAAGGGAGTTTCCTTACGAGCAAGATCGACAACTGGCCGCGAGACTTCCGCCTAGTCAGGGCCCATGAACATACGACAAAAGTGGGCAATGCCGAGAAACTGACTAGCTCGTATCTCGTTCTCCAGCACATCAGGCAAGATCCGAATAGCTTTTATCTTATCTCCAGCGTGTTTAATACCCTCTGCACTAATGGTGCATCCCAAGTTCGTGAGTTCCTGCTTCTCAACCTTGCACTTTTCGAACTTACGTCAGAGCTGGTTTTTGTGGAAGACACTCAACACCTGTCATTGGAGGGTAGCGTGACTAGGCAGAACCGGGCTGTAGATAAGAGCATCATCAAGGTAGGCGATGAGGCCCACTACCGCGGCCGCTTCCTCCCACGTCATATCGGCAGCCTACTTTGCCAGCAAGTCGCGTGCCTTTCTGCTTTGGCCCACTTTTGTAGTGCTGCCCTCTTAAAATATTTCGGCACAAACAAGGACAATAGGTATTTCACACCACCTACCGCCCACATTGGTTCGCAGCATCTCAGGCTGAAATTACAGAGCACCCTTATTCTCAGTCAGCCAGTCTAGCCCCAGTACCACATCGTAGAGAACATGGCCTACTAAGAACTCTCCCGAGAAACGTTCATCTCCACACCACATTGGCAAACCCTCCACACCACGATCAATTCGCAACTGTTCACTGTTCGCTACTGTGACAATACACTCATCTGGAATTCGCCGTACCTTAAGCTGTATAAGTCCGACTGCCTTAGGACTAATGATACTTCGTGGAGCCCCTGTGTGTAAGAGCGCCTCACACGGGCGTCCAACCACCTTACCTCGCGATATCGCGGTCGTACCCGCACTACACAAAACGCCCCTCTTGCTGTAGTCTCCGTTAGCACACCACCACTGCGGTACAGTAGCACCGTGTTCTGGCTGCTATCCTTCATCCGTCACCACTGCTTGCACTTCCCTGCTTCTTTCCCTCTCATGCACTGCCTCGCCGCTTCGTACCGATGAAGATACAGGCTCACACTCCTCTGCTGATGACTGTGGACATGTCATAGCTTCCTCAGCTCCTGCATAAGCTGGATCTCCCTTACCCAACAGCTTCTTTCACCACCGTGTGGAGACTGGAATGGAACTGGTTCCTTTCGCTAGTGCGCATACCACACCTTTACCGTGAGTAGGCAGCCTAGCACGGTTGTCTCCCACAACTCCTAGGCTCTCTCACCTAAACGCTCAGCTCTCCCTGCTGAGGAGTTGTTAACTCCTCTCTTTGCCTTCCCTGTTGCCTCTAGTCTCATTTGGCCAGGTGTTGGGCAATCTCTAGCGTAGTGGCCCAGCTCCCCACACTTCTTGCACGTTTCTCCATACTTGCGCGCTTTCAGATCACCAGAGCGACAGTTCCTTGCCGAATGCCCCTTTCCCTTGCATTGACAACACACCGTGCTCTCCCCGTCGCTCGTTTTCTGTTGTGTCACTGGCTCCTGCTGGTGTCGGTATGCGACTAGCCTTTGCTCCCCCTCCAGCTAGACTAAGCTAGAGTTCCTTCTTCCGCCTTTTGAACTTTTCCTGTGCAGCCCCCGATGGGGATGCTTTGCAATCCAGCTGGAAACAAGGAAGTGAGGGGGCCCGCGGGCCCACAGGGCCGCCCATCCATTGAGTATAAGGTTATTCAATCCACCAGGATCGTCATTCGCTGAAGTCTCAACACACGGCAGAATCAATCCGTGCTCGTCTGACACCTTGTTGGACAGAAATGGGATCGCTGAGACCCTCAAAGCTTGCGGTCTGTTACACTGTAAAGTTCACGCAGCAGCTGAACAGGTAACCAGATAGCTGCAAGATATTAGCTCCCTTGTACCATCGTGTCAACAAGAAATTGCATGCCCCAAGGCATGCATACTACTTTCGCTGAAGTAGAAATAATGTAAGGAACTGGAAGCCACTCTCGCATATTCGCTTACTACACGTTTGAGCCGGACTATCGCGCAGCGTCGAAGGGTTCATGTGAGCAGACTCGATTTAAGCACTACACTACAGCCGACAGCTTTCGCAGTTCTGGCGATACGAGCCGGTTGAAGTGCCGTATTTGACACAGTAGTTGATAAGTGGGAAGCGAACCGTCTGGAGTTTTGATTTTTAGACTGCTTTTTACAAAACCTGTAACGTGTGCTTGTTTGTTTGTGTATCGCGCAGCACCTCAATATTGCGCAGGGTTGGCTTCCAGACGCTATATGATTCGAAATAAGATCAATTAACGCGTAAATATGGACAAATCCATTGTGTACGCCTATATTTACAGGTTTATCAGGCGTAGGGGTGCGCGCCACCACGGCCTAGCGCCGGGGCTGGTAGTGTCACGACTGCTGCCGCCCGTCATTTGCAGACCTGAACAACAAAAAGAGAGTTGTTCCCCTGCAAAAACTTGGAATTCTTCAAAAACATCGTTTTATATTTTTTAGTGTATGTTACAGTTTCCTCAGTGATTGGAGGAGGGAGTGCACCTGCGGTATCATTACGGAAGTTAGATCCAGGGCCGAAAATGGGGTCGCTCACTGCACTAGCCTGATGCGGCTGCACTAGGCAGCTAAGCGCTCCGCTCCACGAGTAGGCTGTGCGGGCTACTGTTGAAATGACCGATTTCAGTGTTCTCGTCAACTAAACTTCGTGCATATTTGGAATTCGTTCTTTTCTGCCAAGCCATTCAACAAACCATCCTTCCCTTAATCGCATCGGGAACGCAGCAAGCGCTCTCAGCGGATCTCTGAAGGCAAACCCCACTGCCTCACGAGGGTGGACCAGAATCGAAAACCTACTCTTTTTATTCAACATTTACTTTTTATAGACGTTGTTTTTAGCTGTTGTTCATTGCGCCCTCCGGTTCACTTTGTGTGCTGCCGATCGACCTCATGGGCTCAGAGACAACTTTGCATTGAAGTTGTACCCAAATGTCGAGAGCAACCTCTCCCGTCAGTCTCCCTGAAAATGCATCAGCTGCGGCATTTTCAAGCGGCTTCGACGTATGGCTGCACGCCATTAACACCGGCAACAGACGCTTAACTCAGCGGGTGAATCCTCGTCTTATTTCGGGTGCCTTGGCCATCACCGTCCTGGCTTTCCTTATTTATCAGTGCGCAGTGCATCTAAACGGCCGGAAAGTATTGAAGACTTCACCTCGAAGACTGTCAAACCGCGTAAGGCTTTATCCAATGTGCTCCCGAGCGCCCATCTCGCATCCACACACGCGGCCATCGCGATACAAATATTTCACTCAAGAGATCTCGACGCCCTTATTTTCATTTGCCGGCGTTGTACTTTGTGGCTATGCTGGCCAACTGTAGCGCGTGTTTTCTTGCTTATGGCCGGTGTGCAGCCGGGCAACTGCGGTGGCCCCAACGAGGGAAGTAACAATGGAGCACGGTCAGGAAACCACCCACATGGTCGGCGCGGGTCCCCAACTCCTGGTGGTAGACGAAGGCATGGAGCAGGTAGAGGTGAGGGCCAGGATGCAGCAGAGCACCCGTGGGGACCGCCGCCCCCCTACCAAGAGAGGGATCCAAACGCGCCTACACCGGATTCCGTGTTTGGGCCTCCACCTCCCTACTCACCTCGAGATCCTTTGGCTACCGATGAAGGCACAGAACGCCCACGACACAGGCCACACCGGCATGGGCCCCCATCTCCTCGTGAACGAAGCGGACCTGGGTGAGAGCTGCATAAACGGGAACACCTGCTGTGTCTCCCTAAGCAACGGCAGCACGTGCAAGTAAAACAGCATTCGAAATTGTAGGAAGTGTGTTTGCTGCTGTCTTCCATAGGCCTGAAGCAAGCCGGGATCACCTGGTTTACCCCTTTCCACGTATTGATGACCCACAGGTAATTCTTTTGTGAAGCACCAGGTCCAAATAATAGCCAAGAAACTTTGGAAACCAGGGAGCATGCAATGAGATGCAGACGCTACTGTAGCCCCTGTTGACAGGCTCCTGGCTGTTATATTTATACGTTGAATGGTATGAAGGACTAGTGGATGTTTAAGTAGCTGCTCCTGTCTGCCAATGGTGTAGTTAGGGCTTTGCCCCCTCCCACGCTACGTCTTCAGGCTTCCTTGAGGGAAGTTTTGAACGAAAATTGGCGGCTGAACGTTGCGGGCTTGTGTGGGTCTGCAGGCAAGAGAAAGCTTAAATGATCTCATGGTTTTCTTTCAACATATGGGACGCCACCATCATGGCCACGTTCATGGTGAGATATAAAAAGGGCATATGCAAAGAAGTAGTTTTCACAACAAAGCTGCTTGCACGGGCTGCTAATTGATAGACGGGCGTTTTCTTGTCTCTGCCTGCTTTTCCAAAGCGCAAGTGTTGTAGATCCCGTTTGGTATTAGAGTGACATAATCGAAATCCCCCCGCAGGTTAATACAAGTTATGATGGGTGAATTAGTGTGTACAACAGGATGCCGTTAGAAAGATAGCCTTACAAACTAAAAACCCGTTGCGATTTTGAAGAGGCCTTACTGGTCCTGCATATCTTTTTGCTTGCAATATGGAATCTACAGGAAGGTTTAAGGTCTGGTGGCGGGGCATCGACTATACGATCGAAGTCTGGGAAAGGGTGAGCAGGCCACGCACACGTTCTGCAGCGTTTGACAGACGCGAGTTGAATCCGAATAAGCGTATTTCATCTGTCGATTCGTTTTGTTCTCTTTTCTGTTTGAATTTGCAGACAACGAGCGCAAACTGGCCACGGGCCAGGGTTAGTCAGACGAATCCGACTGACGAGCATTTAGCACTTTTGGTTTGCAGGTGCTACTGCATTATGCGGTCGAGTCCTCATTCAGCATAGTTAGAAATTATACGCTGCAGGTGAATGTGTGTTGCAGAACTTGCGAAACATTGGAAGAAGGTTAGAAGAATACCTTACAGAATTGGCTTCCGGATTCGACGGAAACCCTGGTGAGAAGAAATGTCTATTGTTCCCCTATGAGTATTCAACACTTCGTTTTTCACTTAAGCTCGAATCGGTTGTTCACTTATTCTGCGCCGTCTTTGATATGCCGTGTGGTTTTGGATCTTTTCTCTTCTGTGCAGATGCAGGGTTCGAAGATGTGACGATAAACTTCATGGCAGAACCTGATGGGGAGTCGAGGGGCGACGTCGGCTTGAAGATCCATTGTAAGTCTCTGCACCATCCTGGACGGCCGCAAGTGCAGAGTGAAAGACCAACGCAACCACATTTTGAAGCCGCTAGCCCAGTTGCACTTACTGGAAGGCGTGAGGTAGCGCAGTTTTCATGTTAGAGATGGGAAGAATATGGGTGAGGGCCCTTCTTCCCCTATGCCTGCAACTTCAAAATCTGCCCTACAAGTGCGTTGTCGTTCGCAGGCGAGCGAGTCAGTTTCGTTAGCGACCCACTTTAGATGTCTTGCAATTCCGGTTGCAGCATCATCGAGACAAACAGGCCACAGGAGAGGACAGTTTTCTCGTGTGGCGGCAGCACCGCGTCGCTTGCTGCCTCCGGTTGCACGGTGCAACAGAGATAACTCAGGAAGATGTTGTTACATTCCCTCTGTATACGTATAGTGGGGAAGACAAGCGGCTCGATGCAGCGGGACTAGCATTGCTAAGCTAAATCCTTCAGCACCCCGCGCTACCTGCACAGGCACTGGGAAGGTGTGCTCAAATGAAGTTTGTGGTTGTTCTCTAAGTGTCTATTTCTCCCCGTTCGACATTCCTGTCGATTGTAACGCCTTAATGGTGCGCTCAAATGAAGTTTGGGTTGATTCTCCAAGTGCTGGTTTCTCCCTGCTTGACATTCCTGTCGATTGTAGCGTGTTAGTAGCGCTTGCTTTGTCAAGGTCTCTTCTTTCGTGGTGTTGCATCTAGTGAGACATCTTGCCCGTTTCAGCTTGCAGCTGAGGAACAAGCAAGCGGGAGTGCAGGATTTACTTTGCCCCGTTAGTACAGAAGTGCGGTGATGCATCAGGAGAGACCGCATTGCTTCAGGTCCCTAACCCGCAGCATATTTGCTTCCATCTGCTGCCCGTTCCGCTGTTTCGCAACCACAGTGGAGTATGATGATGGATCCCAGGACGAGCGCATGCTGTACCTTATGAACCCGCTGAAGGCATTAGTGGCTCAAGTATTCCAAACAGGTGTTATTGGAATGCTTCCAAAGAATAGCACTCGTCTGCTGCTGTTTTGTGCAAGCCATCCCGCTGAGCCCCCTATTCCCTTGTCTATGCCGAAGTCACTGCAACACTGAACCAGCCATGTATGGAGGGTACCCCCAGGTGATTGCATTCGAGCAAGGCAACAATGACGAAGGACGCTTGTGCTAAGCTGCTGCTTGTTGATATCGAAAATGGCGTCTCGCTTGTGAGTCGGCCCTGCATAGACGATGACACTCAGCTTTTCAGCACCTTGTAAATGGTGCGTTCCTTCACCAAGCTTGGGAAGGCAGCTCAACGGCTTCTGATAAGAGCCACAAGGTGTTGAGAGGGAAGTGTTCTCGAGGCGGAGGCGCTGAAATTCGAGACGTATCATGTTCGCCCAAGAAATATGGCTTTAGGCCGCATGCTGTTGAAGCGCTTTCGGATCTGGATGATTCTTCGATCTGCCTATGCGTTTACAACACCCACGTTCAATGAAGGTCCTCGGCTAAAGTCTACTATATGTGGACACTTGCATGCGGAATGCACTCCTAACCTTTATATTCAATAAAGGGTTGCATTTATCTTCCGCAAGTTCTTGGTTTTCTTCCGGAGTTCGCAAAAGTGACAAGCTTGTGTGCACAGGTGCCAGCTTGTAGCCCACCTTCATGGCAGCCGTATACTTGAGACGGCATCATGCGTCTTTACCAGCTTAAAGATGAAGCCTGCACAACAGAGAAAGAACGTTGATGCAGGATTTTTAGTGTGAAGGGGGCCATCATTGCGTCACTGTTTGGAACCTCCAAGGTAGGAACGTGGCGCTCGGTGCCGCTTCCAACGATAGCGGATAGAGGCTATTTTAAATGCAGACATCCCGGGTTGGGTGAATCTTGAACTTGAAGAAAGCCTAGGCTACCACTTGCGAATGCTTAGCGGGCTGCATGGGGATGCCGATGTGGCTAGCCGTAGCGACTAACGGTAGCGAAGAGTCACTGACAGATTCAGAGACTGCATGGTGACAGGCATAGGCTCCATCGCCTAGCAGCTAGTTTTCTTAGAAGCATGATTTTGCCGACGCTTTGCAGCAGGTGGTGGACAGCAATTTTAAATGGGACAGAAGTAGACAAGTTAGCTTCCCTAAGATTGCGGCTTCACATTATTTAGAGTTCTTGTGTGTATACTTAGTACGTATACTTAGTTCGTATTTTAGCCACGTAGCGAGGACTGAAGAGCTTCGGAGGAGTCCAAGTAATCAGAAGAATTTGCACAAGTTGGATGATGGCACGACGAAGTTCCAACACCTCGTGACTGGAAGGCAAGTCTCGCCAGGATGTGCACGAGGGTGAAATCGCCATAACCGTTGGCGTCGACCTTCTTTTCTTCGTAATAACCTAATCAGTCATGTCCACCATAGGACGCCTCGCCGTAGGTTTGACTTGATCTCTCATTGTGAAGTTTTGAGGGTTCCCAAAGAATGGGATGCAATTATTTACCTACGAGTATATGTTTGCTTCTGGAGCCCTGAAATATTGATACGGCAAGTTTGCGTTCAATATGTGGTAGCTGGGAGCGCCTTTGTATCCTAGGGGCTGCGCCTTAGGGCACCGGATTCCACCCTCTTAGGTGTATTCTTTATGCGTTCAGTGGGGATTTGCTTACGATATTGAATGCCTGTGCTAAAAGTGACAGCTTTTACACTCTCTTCTTGATCCCGCAGTGCCTTCCCCATTATGCGAAAAACGGGCTGGCGTCGAAGTTGCGAAGGCAGTCTGGTAGGCGTGGGATTGCACAAGCATCGCGAAAATAATCCTCCAACAACTGGAGTCAACAGTCTACTAATCCTTCGCATCACGACACATGTTGATATTCCCTGGGATAGTGAGCAGAGTGTCCTCGAGTCACACGGAATACGCAGGCAGACAAGTTTGTAGAGGGCCAACTACGAATCGTGGGGTAATATGAAGTCCATGCATCTACTGCGTTCTGTACGACCTGCACTCAACACTGCAGCATCGGCACCTCTTGCAAGGGATACTGGCTACCTATTCAACTGTTCAACAATTCGAACTCGCCGCCCATGAATTTTGCCCAGCTGACTCTCTCGTTAGTTCAACCACGAGCGTCAGCGTTCAAGCAACGGGCACAAGCTATAATGGCAGGTGAGTACACGGGAAGGTTATTCAGTCCACCACCACTGTCTTTCGCTGCAGTTGCAACGCACGGCCGAACGCATCCGCGCTTATCTGACACCTTGTTGGACAGAAATGCAAGCCCTGAGGCCTTCAAAACATGTGGTCTGTTGCACTGTAAAGTTCACGCAACAGCTGAACAGGGAGCCAGTGTGGCTGCAGGATATTAGTTCAGTTGTGCCATTGTGCCAACATGAAACTGCTCTAAGGCAGGCACCCTTCGCTGAAGTCACAATAATGTAAGGTAACTGGAAGCCAGTCCCGCATATTCACTTACTACACTTTCGAGCCGGACGACCGCTAAGCGTTGAAGGGTTCGTGTGAGCAGACTCGATTTAAACAATGCACTACTGCCGACGGCTTTCGCAGTTCTGGCAATACGAGCCCGATGAAGTGCCGGCAGGTAGTTGATAGGTTGAGAGCGAATTGTCAGGATCATTTTTTGTGCACTTGAAGCTCCACTGTAGCATATTTGAGTCATTCGTTTGCGCACATTTCTCTCACGACTGCAAGGCGGCGGCTGAACGCCTCGGGCCTTGGGTAGACTTGAAGTGTTAGTTCGCTGAAATGACCCATTTCAGAGTCCTCTTCAGTTGGATTGCGTGTGTATGCAAGTATTTGTTCGGTTGTTGTGTTTGCTCATTGATCTCTTGAGCCAAGGCTTCCAGCACTTGACGACATCCGGAGGAGAGCCAATGCCCTCAGCAGATCTATTAAAGCCTACGCCACTGTCACACGAGATTGGGAACTTCCGTGGCCACTGTTTATTAGGCCCCCCGCTCCACCTTACTGGCCTGTTGAGCCTGAAAGAACAAGTCAAGGTATACCCAATACACGCAACAAGCATGCGAACCAACTGTAGGGGTCGCGCTATATTACAGCCATCGGCGACATTGCCATTTTGTCTTCCCTGATATACCAGTGCTCACTGCACATACAGGGCCGACGCCGGCGGAATTTTTCATCGGGCAGGCTCTCGAACCAAATACGGCTCACCGACCCCAATCTGCTGGCGAGTGTTACACAGTGCAAGCACGCAAAAACGCATATACACATATATATGTGCCCGCTGAAACACAAAGCGCAGATCCCAAATGTCTTTACACTCTAGCTTTTTCCTGCCAGTGTTGTGCTTCGTAGGTGAGACGATAGACAATGGTATGGGCCTGTCTGTGCACTGAGTGCAGCCCATCAACTGCAGAAGCCCCAACAGGGGGCATCCAGATGCAACGTAATCGGAGATGAGAGCACATGAGCTACAGAACTCGATTTCTCATGGAAGCGGAGGTTCTTGGGAGCTTATGCATAAGGGCCAACATAAAACAGACTACTGGTAGGGACCACAATCCACCCACGTGCCACGGCCTTCAGCTTCTCATGAAGGCGGTACTGCTGGGATACCTGACGATGGAGGTCAGCATCAACCGTCTCCCCCGCGCTTGGATTCACCTTCTTACCAGACAGACGGGACTGAAGAACATGGAGAAGGGGATGAACGAAGGAAGGGAGCCGGCCGCATGAATCCCCCTTCCTGCGGGGCAGGCCATGCTCAAGGAACTGGAGAAGGCAGCGCTACAAAACGGGGACCGGCGCACATAAATCCACCTCCCCATGGAACAAGCGATGGTGGAGGTGCTGGAGAAGGGAGCGCTCGAAGGAGGGCACCTGACTACATAAATCAACCTCCTTATGGAGAAGGCACTGCTGGGAAAGCTAAGGAATTGAGCGCTCGAAGGAGGGGACTTCCCTTCCTTCGAGCGCTCCATTCCTTAGACCTCCTTCCTAAATCCACATCACTATGGAGCAAGCTGTGCTGGAAAACCGCCCGAAGAGACTGAGCGGGGAAGAGAGCCCAGCGCTTTCCACAGTTCTCGTTCAAGACGGACTGATCTGGTGCGCTCATTTTCCCATATCGACGACCCAGTGGTGCTTCTCGCGTGATATAGCAGATATAATTAAATGCAAGCAAGGCTAGGAAGCTAGGAGATTAGGCGTACAATGTGGGGGCCGCTGAAATCTCTGTTGGGGGGCTCAAACCTGTTTTGTCTGCGAGTTGGGGGGTGTGAAGGGCTGACAGGAGTCGAAGTAGCCGCTGTGTCTGCGCGCCTTGTGGTTAAACCTTAGCCTTACGCACCTTGAGGCGTACTTGAAAGGAGCTTTAAGGGAAAGCTGGCGAAAGGAGTGCGATCCGCTGTGTGGGTTTGCCGGCAAAAGATTATCTGGATGCAGTCATGCAATTTCTTGAAGGTCTGACACCTGCTAGAGACTGACGCGCCGCAGTGGTGTTCACAGCGACACTATCTCCACGAGCTAACCGGGAGCCCGCATGGTCCCTCGGTTCACTTGAGTTGCAGGTGGTATGGACTGTGTTTGAGGGGCCTCAACAAAATTCCTCTGCTTACAATTATAAATATTGAAGGACGACGCAGCGGGTATAGCAGCCTCGGCCAATATAGAGGGCCTGATAACATAGAACAACCGTTATGATGTAGCAGGGGCTTTATTGGCCACGCGCATCTTTTTGCTTGCGACAGGTAATATACAGGGTTGTTCACGATCTCCTTGAGCGGCATCCGCCTTGAGATTCTTATTTGGGAAAATGTGGAAACGCCGCACGAGGGTTCTGTATTGTTAGACGGGCAGAGGTGAGGAAATTTGCATTATCGCGCTACATTTGTCGATTCGGTTCGCCGCGTTTTCGGTTTGAATTCGCAGATGCTGAGCTCAGGGTGACAACATATGGGGGCCAGTCAGATGAATCCAAAGGACGATTTCACACTTTTTGGCTTGAAGATGCTACTGCATTACC
This sequence comes from Eimeria sp. OTU-Y, assembly GCA_904066245.1. Lineage (NCBI taxonomy): Eukaryota > Apicomplexa > Conoidasida > Eucoccidiorida > Eimeriidae > Eimeria > Eimeria sp. OTU-Y. The sequence goes on from CAJFCZ010000175.1 coordinate 15,788, forward strand.
CCACATTTCATTTATTGAGATGCTGTGTCTTCCACGTATAGGTATGCTTCAAGACTTAGAAATTCTTGGAGAGCTAGGCTCGAGCAATGCGCCTTAGGTTTGGTTGAAGAATTCGACAACAATGTTGGTGCGAAGCAATGATTCCTTTACTTCGCCTCTACACAAAACTTTGCTCTTCCCTTTGGTTCGAGTCAGATATAATATCTGCCTCAGAAGCGCGCTGGCGTTAGCAGGTGGACGAATCACTGCCGGTCGAGGCGAACCTTAGACCTCTTGCAACTGCGGTTGCAGCACAGTCGAGACAAACAGGCCACAGAAGGGGCCTGTTTTCTCGCTTGTAGGCGGTAGCAGTTCGCTTGCTGCCTCCATTTTTATGATGCAGTAGAGATAACTCAGGAGGCTGTTGCCGCGTTGCTTCTATATACGCAGAGTCGGAAAAACAAGCGGCTCGATACAGAACTCGTAGGACTGCAAAGTTAAATCCTTCACTACCCCTCGTTGCAAAAAGGCTTGAAAGTTATGCTCATGGAACTTGTGTATATTAAAATGGAGTTTCTGGCGGTTCTCCAAAACTCTTACGGAGTTAATATACGTTTGTAGAAAGTGGAGGCTTTATCAATTGGCATCCAATACACTGTATGCTGGTAGGGTCTATGTTCTAGAATACAACAGAGCTGTAGCTAAAACTTCCACTCCACTCTGTGCCCAAATCGTTAGTAGTATACTCATATATTAGTCCATGAAGGGGAGGGGTCTATTGCTTACATAATAGAACGCTTGTTACTCAGCTGGGAGGGTATTATTCCTTTTGTAGCCCTTCCTTGTTAGTCGTCTTCTAAATGAAAAGTTTGACCGCGATATAATTATAAAGCGGAGGTAAATAATACTGCAGATAATATAGGTACACGTTAGTGGTTACGGGGGTTCGCTGAGCGGAGTAACACCCCCCTTTTACTGTTGCTGTTCTCGCGCTTCCGTGACTCATGGAGGCAAACTCAGAAAATCAACAAGCCGTGGCTAGTGGAAGGCACACACAATGCATTCACACTTTTCCAGCTTAAACCACCAGAGTAGAGAGCGGCCATGACTTAAGGATCCACAAAAATTAGGAATTCAAGTCCTACATGCATATTGTTTCTCCTCTGTAACTATTGCCTGTAACTACCGACTTCCTCCTGTAACATGAAAAAAGTGTATATTGATGGATTGACCGAGCACCAGAATGCATGCGATGTTATTGCTCTACGTGGAAGACTATACGATGGGTCCGCACACGATAAGCTCAGCGAGTGTCTGTCTGTATTTGCCAACAACATCTGGATGCATGTGTGTACAGATGCATATAAATACGTGCAAATAAACAGCTCAACTCCATAAAGGTATTGATACGGTATGATGAACTACAATTATAGTGTTGGAGTAGCTTGGGCATGCATGCACAAGGCACTGTGTGTTTCAGGGTGTCTGCCATTGGCGGTTTAATATACCAGTATCCCCTTCCTTTCCTAGGCATTAGGTAGAGCTGAGTACAGGATGGGATATTTTTAACCTGCACCAGCTCACGACAGTGTGAGCCAGGGGCGTTTCACAGCACCACACCGTGTCTTCAAGGAAGGCCAACGACGATATTGTACAGGTGTGCCTCTGGCAAACACGCATATCCGTCGCCAGGTCTTCCCAGCCCCATAGAAGGCTTTGCGTCAGTGTTGAAAGGTTGTCAGGTTGTCGAGACTAAGAATCTTCTGCGTCTGTTCCCTGTGCTAAACCCGCGACAGCTAGGTTGCTGTTGCTGCAGAAAAGTCGGGTTTCTGACACGAAGCTTCCAAAGAACAACTGAGACACAAGTAATGAGCTAAGGAGCGCCTGAGAAGGCTCGAGCAGGCGCATATTTCTGTCGTACCCAACGAAGCAACAGACGCTCGTCAAGAGCGTGTGCAGCGCCTTTCTTAGAGCTAACCAGTCATATGGAATAACAATACAGTCTCGCTTTCCGTATCAGTAATTGCGGCTACAAGCGAACTCCATGGGCAACAGCAATATGTGCAGCAGAGGGCTGTGCGCTACATACAAGAAGGCAGTCTTAATGAATGTGAGGTTTCGTCAGCAAATAAAACAATAACCAGTCCCCTGCCCCATCGGATCTCGATGACACACAGGCAAACGAAGCGTAGTACTCAATGCAGTAACTTGAGGCATATCATGCAGCCCAGGCTTGTGCATTGCATATCTTCCTTGGTGGGGGCTGCAGGTGAAGACTTTAAGGGCTTGTCATATTCACTTTTTCACGTTATCATTATTCGCTGCATACAAGACAGTCAAAACCGACCATATATCGTTAAGTTTGAGAGAACATGAGGATTTATTGTCTAACTACATCGTTTCGCTATACAAGAAGAGTCTTGCACTGCTTCATTCGTATCAGTTCTGGCGGTTATTGATAGGCTGCCCTGTTTACCATCCCGTAGTTATCAACGCAAATATACACGCACCAGTGATATGCACTAGGACGGAACCCATTACAGCTTCGCCATCCTTCGTGTGAACGTTAAGTAGTCTCCAAATGCAGGGACGACCTGCAACGCCGTCAGCAAAACAAAACAACAGACGAATTAGATGATGGAGGACCAGCAGATGCTTCTCAGCGACAAATGCGGGAAAGCCAGAATGCGAAGCTAGCGGTTGAAGAAATAAATAATGCTTCAAGAGGAGAATACGAAGCTGAGGAACTCTGAAAGTATTGACGCGGTCAGTTAGTCTCACTGTCGCCATTTTCGAAGAGTGCTGCCACATCCGCGAAGAAGTTTTCCAGATATTGCGCGAATGGAAGAAGTAGCTGCGATGCACATTCAGAATAGACAGAAAAGAGAAGTAAGTTTGAGTTCAATAACTTGAAAAAAGGCACATTGTGCAGGGGTTACTGGTAAAGCATTTAACCATCCTAGTTCCTTGCCCATGAATATAGCATTGTACTGACACGATAATGAGGCCAACCAGGATGAGCAACCTGCAAACAAACACACAGCATCAAGCCAGACGAGTGCTGGAAAAGGATTCAAGACACCGCCACTCCTAACCGCATACTGCAGAATGCGTCGGCGCCTATCCCACCTTCTGCCAAAGCGCAAGTTGAAAGGTGAAGCCTCGATACTTTATCGTGAATTTTTCTGAATATATTTCACACAACATCAGCACAGCAAGACAGAGCAAGACAGAGGATCTTGGAGATACCAGGTCTCTCTTCACCACGCACCAGCATGAAGCTGCACTTAGAAACGCCGATTTCGAAGCCATTACAGACAGGTGGGGCAAGCGGAAACAATTCAGAAAAACCCTTGCTTGCGATGCAGTTGCTCCGGGAAATCTGTCAGTACACAACAAGTTCGTCAAATTCCATTTAAACACGACACCAGCAGCATTGGCTGCTTGTCGTTCTCACTGTAGCGCCCGGCTGCTTGGCAGCTTCCAAGACTATGAAGAAACAGCAGCACCTCATTCAGGCTTTGTTTTGTCTGCAAACGCATGCGTGCGCCAACACCATACAGCAAAGTACCTAAAAGCTCACCAACCAAAGAAACAAATAGCGGCGGCAATAACAGGACCACCTTGTGAAGCTCCCCAGTTATCGTTTCCTACGCTTACATGCAAACACGAAACGAACACTGCAGTGAACGCCACTACAAACCCTGGCCTTTCCCCCTCCTCTGTGTTTTCCTGACGCATATGTTCTCCTTTGGCTCTGACACGCTTACCTGCGGGTCGTCAATAAGTGGAAAGGGATACGGACCATTGCCTCCTGCAGGAACAGATTGCAACCGAACGTTCCCAAGCGCCTCCTTCACGAGTTGGACTGCGCGCTTTAGCCCGGTGGCAACGGAACCAGATGCCTCTGTTCCAGTGGCTGCCGACGCTTGGGGGGGTTCTTCTTCTTTCACGCCTTCTTTTTTGTCAGCTGCACTGGCTTCCTCAGATTCCCAACCTTTTGCAGGAGCTGTTGGCAAATGGGGCTCTGCAGATTTTTCCTGTGGTACCCGCAGCTCTTGATTCCCTGCGGGAGTCTCGGGGGCTGGCTGATGAGACACTGGTGGTCTGGAAGGCTGTTCCTCTACAGGCTGAGGCTCTCCACCAGGTTCGCTTCCTTTTGTATCGAGCTCTAGTAGTTCACGCCAAGGGAACGAAGGAAGCTGTTTTCTCTCTGCCGAACTTGTACTTGAACCTGTCCAAGCGTCCTCGGTACCGGCTGGTAGGTGATGTCCTAGATCTCCATGCTGTTGTGTTTCTCCACCTCCACTCTGTTCCCAATGCTTCATAGCCCCCACAGAGCCTGCTGACGGATGAGGTGTTGCTTGCGCAGGCTGTACTGTTGTTCCCTTCAGAGTAGCGCCCCCAAAGCCCCACATTCCCGCAGCAGCTGGCGGTGTACAAGGCCTTGGAATCTCGTGACGTTCTTTCTTTTCATCTTGCTGCCCTGCAGTAGCACCGATCGCCGCTGCACCGCTCGGCGCGTCAGGCGGTGGAGCTTCGGTCTGTTGGGTCTGTTCGCCTCCGGCTTCAGCAGTCGCCACAACTTCCACAGGGAGTGTTGGGGCGTGGAGATCCGAAGGCCGAAGCTGTGTGTCATTTTTATGGGATTTTGCCGCTGTTGAATCGCCCTCGTTTCCTGTTGATGGTGCATCATGTATTGGTGGTGCAACTGGACGACCCTCCGGAGTTTGACTTCGTTTCTTAGAACTTTTGCGGGTTGTTGAGGGAGCTTTACAGGGCGCAGGCTACATAAGAGAAACAAACAACCAGCGCCACTCCACAGAAGCATACGCATTCAGCATCGTGCTAGGGTTGAGATGTAGACTTGGGGAAACACGCTAAATCGAGCTAAGTGATTAAGAAACGAGCAAGGGAGCTAATATGCGTAATCACGAAAATCTACGACGGCTCTTTTGCACGCTTGCACGCTTGCTTATACTTAATGTCGCACTTGTTCTGCAAGCCTTCGGGACCAGCCGTTCAATTTTCTTTGGTTTTCCAGCTGTAGTGCGCATTGAATGAGGAGGAAAACCACGACCGATGCGGCAACGGCGGAAGCAATGAGGCGATATATAAATTGCTGGCTTGGCAACCGGGTTCTGCGACTTATCGGAGGCGCCGTGGACCACTGGTCAAAGCCCGTCATGGACGTATCGAAAGCTCCATAGGCTGCTATGCCTGAGCGCCCTTCACACGAATTCTTCAATGCATGCTATCAGGGGGTGCCAAGTCTGCATTGCTGTACATGCTGGACCAGCGGAGAGATGCCACCACAGCAGGCAAGGAAACACGCAGCAGTTTTCACAGGAGATTGAAGGATTGAGGGCATGCTAACGAAACGAACAACAGTATCTACAGGGTATTCAGGGAAAACTGAAGAGGTAAACACCAGCACCCAGAGGGATTTGAAGCAGTGTTCACAAAGCAAGCAACAGAACTCAGATAGCATAAATGGAAAGTTCACAGAATAAAGAAAGTCATCCAGAGGATGGATGACTTTCTTTAGTCATCCATCCTCTGGATGACTTTCTTTATTGAGGGGAAATTCACAAAATAAACAGCAGTTCCCAGACAGTATTGAGGGAAAACTCATGAGACTAACAACAGTACCCAGGGGAAAACTCACCTTCAGGCAAAATACCGAAGGATTGCTCGCAATTCACATCCATGAGAGACTGGAGGGAGAGATGGCTTATTCCCTTACTAAATGTCTCGATAAACAAACAACCTCCCAGGCAAATTTAAAGGTTGCTGTATCCAAGTAGGTCTTGCTGCCTTGTTGGAAAGCTGAAGTTAAATGAAGAAAAAAACGTTCTCAAACCAAATGGATTCCTCCAATGCACATCTTCACTTGTTTTTCGTGGCCTGATGCTCTTTGAAGGAAATCGATTTCTAACGAAACCAATGATAATGATGCGGGGGTATTAATTCCTTTACAGTGTTGATGCGCGTATTCACGCGCAGTACCCCGGATCGCTGCGTCAGCTTCCTTTGTGCTGTGTAGCGGAAAATGGGGAAAACATGAATCAATAAGCTTCAAACAAATGGGGAGAAGGAAGCCAAATTCATAGCAATAAAAAATCGGGACAATATGCCAGACTAAGCCGAAGAACGGTTGGCAAACAGTCACCGCGATGTGTAAGGCACAGAACATGAACTGTCAGTCAATACTTTCTCGTATTTGACTTTAAAACAAATTCGAAGTGTTCAATACACTAAAAACAAAAAAAACACTAGCAGTGATGCAAAGTGGAACGAGTCCATGAGTTGTGGCCCATGTGCTGGATGCACGTATGGCTGCAATTGCAGGTCCAAACAAGGCGAATAACTCGGAATACAGCCAAAAATGATAAAAATTAATGAAAACAAAACATATAGAAATAATAAGAA
>CAJFCZ010000176.1:0-22194 GCA_904066245.1 Eimeria sp. OTU-Y
ATATACTGGTCTGCGACTGCAAACCGAGTTTCGGCAATAAGTACGGCTGGTCTCAGCCGCCGCACCTAGAATCAGTCGCGACCCTAAATAGCACGTGGATAGCGTTGGAAAGAGAGCATCTACTGTATGTTGACTTCGGATTTCTGGCCGGGAGCCAGCGGAGTGACAGAGACTTGCACATACGGGTTAGCAGGCCTGCTGGCAGCAGCGAGCATTTCACGTTGCATTGTGGTCATGCGTTCTGTTCCAGCATACTGAGCTCCTTCTGGGGCCTCTTGCATCGGTTGTTGAGCTGCTTGGTCGCCCGCCGTGTACTCAGTCTGCTGGTGCTGTTGCTGCTGTTGCTGCTGTTCTTGGGGCATATGTGGTGGGGCCGGGCCCATATGAGGCTGTTGAGGGTATCCAGCTTGTGCCAGCACTTCAACCGTTCCTGCTGTAGCCTCTGTAACGTGATCTACTCGTGGAGCACACCAAGATGACATTGTGTAGCAAGACCCCCCGGGCTGGAAGCATCCCTTAAATTGTTCCTTGCTCCCTTGGTAGTATAGGGGAAGAAGCTGCGGGTTACCCATGGCTTCCTTCGGCACTGGGTGTTCGATCGTTCGCTGGACATGTACAGGTACCGGGACTTCTTTGTACCGCGGCTCTATCTTGGGGCACAGGTATTCCTGAACAATCTGAAGCTCTACAGGTACTGGAACATTACGATCAACGAGCTGCTCAACGGGGATTGGTCTGTAATGCGTCATCGGGACCTCAACTGGCTTGGGTATATGTCTGTACTGGGGAGTCATCACGTTCCTGTAGGTGTGCTGTATGTGAGGCACTTCGACAACTTTCTCCATCTCGAAGGGTCTCTGCACAACCTGGGTGTATGTTTTCTCGACCACTTCTTCTTGTTTAACCTCCTCCGTAACCTCAATGGGTTGCTCGAAAGCCACATCGCGGTACTCTACTTCAGGAATCTCAATAAGCTTTTCCTTCACGACCTTTCGGGGGACTGGAATAACTCTTTCCTGGACTACAACTCGTGGCACTTCAATGATTTTCTCTTGGTAGACGTACTGTGGAACTTCGACAATCTTGTCAACCACCTGCATTAACGAATTGGAAATAAATGCAACTTTATCAGTCAGCCTGTACGAAGGCGATCAACCACCGTGTTGTGGCTAACCTCACTAAGCTAAGCTTTGGAAAGATATGGAAAGATAGTACGCACCTTGACTTGGGGCACTTCGACGATCTTCTCCTGATACACCACTTTCGGAACATGCGTGACACGTTCCTGGATGACGGGTTTGGGGACGTGGGTTATCTTTTCGTGCACGACGGTCTGTGGAACTTCAACGATGCGATCTACATATTGCACTTGAGGGACCTCGATGATGCGCTCCTCCACCTCATGCTTCAGCACTTCTACGATGCGTTCCTGAGGACAAACAAAATACAGGGTTCAGCTGCAAACAATCTCAAGTACCTCCTTGGGTGTTTCCAACCCTGCAGCGCTCTGGCCACCCTTCATCACAGCACAACATCTACTTCCCACGGTTACTTTCAGGTGCTGCAATCAAAACCTTCCAAGGATGTATGCTTCTAGGAGCAGAATCAAATATACAGTAAGCAGTTGTGTTTGCGTGGCAGCTTTGGCTGCCGCCGTAGCAGAAAAGCAAAGCTCGCCATATTTCCGACAAAAAGCTTCTAACACCTACTTGAACAAGTGGTTCGAGGTATCTTGGTTCACCCTGTTGAGCAATTGTTCCCGAAACCAAGCGACTACCGGGAGGCAATTGCCCCTGTTGTTGCTGCTGTTCAGCCTGCTCGGCTTCGCCGTCGCCAGGGCAGCATGGCGCACAGCATTCGCTAAAGGCCTTCATTTTGACAAACAATTCAGGTACTAAGTTGGAATTTCAGGAAATGGTCCAGAGAAAGAGGCGGAATGTCGTGAGAAGGATTGAATTAAAAGGCTAAAAGTTCGAAGAATGCCGGAGGAAACTTCGGGTGTCAACCAGCGGTCCGACTGGATTGGACCTGTCGGCACCAGCTGGTGAGATGATCTAGCCCAACACAATGTTGTGCTGGTGAAGAATATTTATTTTGAGATATTTTGTAAACACTTTGCTGAAAGAAAATATTCCAATCATCAATACAGTGAAGAGGTGTGAGAGCACAGGTTCGGTCAGGGACTGCAAACAAACAGCCACAATAGAAGCAGAAGAAAAGCAGAATCGATCGCGCAGATGAGACGTTCGGCACCAATAGATCGCCGTCAACCAGCTGCTGGCCTGGCAAGCCGTCGCCGCTGTGCCGGCCGATGCTGCAGGCCTCCTCGGCTCGAGAGCTCATCGGCTGCAGCAGGCTGTGCCTGGCGTGTCGGCAGCTGGCCCGGTTTGTTGCATCCAGCCATAGAGTTTCCGAGCTCCTTTTCGACCTACCATTTGCTTTTTACTGGAAATTTTTCTGTAAAACATACAACAACACCCTTTATTTAGCATTTAACCTTCCTATTCCATCATTCGTCACGAGCCTACCTGCCCCAAGAGTCGCACGTGGCTCGATACCCAGGCAGCCGCAAAACCGAGCTTGCCCTGTGGATGGACAGAGCCTCAACTCCTTTTCCTTCAATTTAATCAATCAACACAAAATGTTCCCAGGCTGTGGAGACTGTTGCGCCCCTGGTGGGGAAGGCAGTCAAGAACAACAGCAGCAGCAACAACAGCAGCAACAGCAGCTGCTGCAAGGCCAACGCCAGCAAGCCCAGTTGAATGTCCCCTCAAATGCTCACCTCCATGCAACTACAGAGTCTGTGCGATCTGTCACACTTGAAGAAAGGACTGAAAGAGAAAGAGCGGTTGCCATTTCCGAGCAAACCGAGCGCCAGTGGGTGAGCCGTCGGGGCACACAGGTCGATCGCTGCTCACTTGACTCACTATGCGGGGAAAATTGTGGAACTACCTGTATTTTAACTAGAGCAAATTTGCAGCTCTTTTTGAGACTGACATAAATATCAGCAACACGGCTAGCCATCATTGCTGGGGATGCGAAAAGCAAAATGGTCACATAATGTTCACGGCGCCGAATGCTCACGTTGCTTAAGCCAGTTTTTCGGGATATAGAACAGTTTGACACTTTCTGGGGTTTCGTCTGTGCTTTTCGCTATGATTCTGCAGGTTGCCATCACTGCATACCAGCCAGTCGACACCGTCGTGAAGACTGTAGAGGTCCCTGTTGTGAGAACAATTGAAACATACGTGCCGAAGGTAGTGGTGGAAGAAAATATTGTTGAGGTCCCGAAGTTCGTACCAGAATACGTCGAAAAGGTAGGAAAGCATTCCCAAGGTTGTTCCCACAATCTGTCTTGAAGGCAGTGTAACCGTCCCTATGCTTATTCGAGAAAGGTAGCCGTCCTTCTCAGACAGAAGCAAAACGTAGCACGTGTTCTAGGCAAAAAATCAGTGTGAGTGTGAATAAGAGTGTGAATGCTGCCTAATGTTTTTGCGCAGATTGTAGAGGTTCCCGAGGTTAAGGTTGTCGACAAGATAGTGGAGGTGCCCCGCTACGAATACCAGTATAAATATGTGCACAAGATTGAGACACAGGAAAACATTATTCAGAGACCCAAGTACGAGACAAAGTACGTGGAAAAAATCGTCGAAGTCCCCCAAGTCAAGGAAGTTGTTCGTTATCAGGATGTCGAAGAAGTCGAAGAGGTCATCAGGTGAGCACAGGGCATCTAGCATTCGTACAGACGTTCATCGCACACGAAATATGTCCCATTACACTCGGCCATTTTATTTGTTGCTGTACGTAACAGGTATGTGCCAAAAGGTCAGGTGGCTGGGGAAGAGTGGGAGAAGCTCAAACAGAAACACGAAGAGGAGGTCAAGATAGAAAGGGAGGCGAGAGAGGCCCAGTATAAGGCTGAGCAAGAGTACCAGAAGCTGATTGCAGAGGAACAAGCTGCTTATGAAGCCAAGCGCATGGGCATGCCAAGCACCGCACCTGCACCTATCCCTCCAGTAAGTTATAAACAGCGACTAGGACAAACAGGATGGGCACATACAGCGTCTGCGTGCAGTTTTGATTTTGCCTTCATTTATTGTTGAATGCGTGTACTTCTCTTGGAATTTCAGGCTCCCCGTTTGGAACAAGTCTTCAAGCCTAAGGTTGTGAAGACAGTCGAAATCCAAAAACACGTCCCTGTCTCCGTTGATGTGCCTGTACCCTACATGGTGCCGAAGCCCATTGTCGTGCCAGTTCAGGTGCCAGTTCTCAAATTTAGAGACCATTTCGTTCCAGTTCCCGTGAGGCGCCGTGTTGTTCCTCGTATCCGCTGGACAAACGATGTCTACGAGGTTGAGTGCATTAAAGAGAAGCCTTACCTTCAGGTTCAGGACATTATCAAGCCCGTACCATGCGACGTAGAAATCAAGGTCCACGAATTTGTGGAGAAAGCACAACCAATCAACCCTGCTGAGCTTTCACAGGCAGATGTTCATGCTATGTGGATGAGGGTCAACGCCGACTTAGCGGAGAAGAGGAAGGAAGAGCTTGGTGAACGATATCCGTATGTCCAGCACCCTGAAGGCACAGTATTCGGCGAGCCTGGCAGCAAGAGGACAGAAGAAAACGCAGAAGGAGCAGAAGTTAGCGACCCTGAGGCCCGTGAAGGCGTCGAGCCATTGGCATTACACCCGGGCCACCCTCTAAACATGACATATCTCCAGAACGAATGGATCAAGAAGGAAACAACAGCAACGCATGAAATGTACACTCCAGAGTGGTTCGAGGCCCATCAGAAGGCAATGCACAACTTGACGATGCAGTATCCGACCCAAGTTCAGCTGTCAGCGGAACAGGCTGCACGCCTGCAGCAAGACTCCCAGACCTTTGGCGAGGCTCCGTGGGTTGAGGTGGATGAGCATGGGCTGCCAAAGCGAAACCTTCAGAAAACCGAAGAGAAAGCTAAATGCTGCAATGTCTGCTCCGCATCATGCGGGGGAAGCAGCAACTCATGCTGCACGTGCAGCGGTGACAACTAAACATGCAGTCAACACATAATATATGCATATCCCCTTTTGCACAGCGTCAACATAGCGTAGATGGTCCTGATGTCGGCTTTGCCGAGTAGCCCGATGGAAGGTTTGAGACGATCTCTTTTGTTGGCTGAGCCATTTTTGTACCCAGATCCCTCTTATCTATATTTACGTATGTAATGCAATTACTGTCACTTCATTATTAGCTACAACAAAGCTGTATGCTTTCAACTAAGACTGATAATGCGGGAACTACTACAGCACAGCTGTCACTACCATATTTTTAGGCAGCTGAAGTTCTCCCGAAACTTCAAGGTGCACGGTGCGCTGCCTGTTGGGCAGCCTTTTTTGCATAAGGCGGGGCGCCGTCAGCGTTCTAGCTATTTATTAACAGCGGTTGCTGTGGACAATACACATGATTTGCGGTGCTTTCAAAATATGACTGATTTACGGTAGATTTAGAAGTTTTTACGCTTTCGGGGGGTAACCACCGAAGATACGTGCTAGTTGACCCGCTATTCAGAAAACATCTAGTTGTTGCGGTTGCTCCCCGCAAAAATATTGTTCATATTTATTTTTTTAGGTACTTGCACAACCCAGACTTGTAGTATTGTCCGAAGGCCTGCTCCACCATGGTCGTTGTTAGCGATACGTCTTCAAGAGTATACTGGTGCTTTGATAGTTTCTTGCGGGTCTTCTTATCTTCTTGGCAGAATTCAGCCATGCGAAGGCGTGCCTGTTCTGTAAGTGGAATTTTGAAGTGACTGTAAATCTTCGACACTGTGCCCAATGGATTTTCTATCAAATCCTTGTACTGCACATCCAGTATTTGGTCCTTTAAGTCCGGCCGTGAGGCACGGAAATCCAGTGCTCTGTTAATCATTGATGACATTGCTTCCAGCTCAAGTTTTCCGAGTTCGGTGGGGTTGACTGAGTCCAGTAGGGACTGTTGGGCGCACCTAACCAAACTGGCCCAGCTGGCTAAAGTATCTTTTGGGTCCCTGTAAACACGAAAGGGGCAAACCAAGCATCCAAAACTGCATAGTTGTGGAACGTACGAGAGGAACAAGCTAATGCAGCCAGCGGAAATCCCGTACAACCCAACTTTACCTGTGCATAAAGATAATGCGAGCATCTGGGTAGGTCTCGAACAACGCGTCAAGAGTGAAAAGGTGGAATGGCATCTTCAGAAGCCAGCGATCTGCGACGCGCTGGTACTGTAGATGCTGGAGGAAACGTTTGTGAAATCTGTAGGCATTTTTCATTTCCTGGAAGTCATTGGCATACAGCCACTTCCTATAGGATGGTACGTTGAATTCCGTACAAATCGAGTAGCATCTGCCGCAGTGTTCCAACATAACGAAGTCCTCCTCTGGAAGTTCGGCGCTTTGTGCATGAATGCTGATCCATTCCTCCGAGAGAGCCAACTGGCTGTCGAGCACTTCTTGCGCAAATTTAATTCTAGGATCCTGCATGCAGATAGGGTGCATAGACAAGGCATAACGAAAATGTGGGAAAAACCATATGAGGGGGATGTGGGCAAAGGACTACACATGGGTAGGTGATTGGGTCGAATGGTGTGCCGCACATGCTTCCATGACTCGGGGTCATTGCTGAGGCCTTTCTGGCAGTAGTCACCATTGTTTCCGTAAGGAGCGATCATTTCACAATAACGAGCTGAGCGGTTAGATATGTCAGTTGCCATAATATTTTGTAGGAATGTTGTGCCTGTCCGGTTCAGACCAACAATTATCAGTGGCTCCTTTATCTCCTGCTGTTCAATTTCTGGATGCTGCAGTTTCATTTTTTCCATGTACATTAGATTCATCAGCTGCTGGCGAACAGTGCGGAACATGGCCAGCTTGCCACAGAACGACGGGTTGGACTCCTGCAGGAGTGAGTCCTTTAAGATATGCAGGGGTTTCATGAAGTAGTCGTGATCTTCGCCAAGTGAGTCTAAACCCGACATCCTCTTTGCATCCTCCAAACATGCCTCAGGATCCACACGAATCGCCTTGGAATTCTTCGGGAAGAACCCTGACTGCACACTAAAAACAGAACAACACACAAATCCAACACACCTATAACAAGTAATATTGCACAAGAACAACTTGCTGGGTTTGATACGCGGGTAGTGCCAGGTGGATGAATACCTGTAAAGCAGAGAATTCTTGAAAACGTCTCTCTGATCTGGCCATTTGGCATCCGGAAGTTCCTCGAAGATATTCTTGTTTTCTATGGGGAAGTCGTCTGTACGTTGCTCCGAATCAAACCAATATTTCCTCATGAACTGCATGAGCGGCACAAATTTGAAAACGGGAGATTCGGGTCCACGGGCTTTGACTGCGGCCAGGAATTCATCAACATCGGCACCTTTATACGCGAGCCCAAGCTCTTGACTCCAGATCTCCAGATGCTCCCTGAATATAAAAAATAAGCATGTGGAGTATCAATCGAATGCGCCGAGCCCTACGTGAGTTCTTTCTCCATCCTCCCCATCCGTGCCTGCATAGTCTATTGCGTTGAAGCTCACCTTGTAATAGCACGCGGGTCAAATAGATGGTAGATGAAGTGCTTGGGCTGCTTCAAAAATGATACCCCAACCTGCAGTATCACATGCAGACTTCCCATAGCAGCTCTGTTCATGATGGGGTCTACCATGGTGGATGCCTATCCCAAATATTGGCTACGTAATAGAAGCTATCGCTTACCAGCATTTCACATATAATATCAACTGGAGTGAGGGGAGCAGCGGCGCATCCGACTGGGAAAATTCCCTCTTGAATTGTAGATACCATGAGTGCAGTCGCATAGTCGGTTCGGTTTGTGTAGCCAGTCGAGTAAGCAACGTAGGTATTCGGCAAGCGGTATATGAATACAGGCAGTCCCTTATCCCTGGCGCTGCACAAGACCAATTCAGCTGCCCACTTCGACCAAGGATACCCCATTCGCAAGGGGGGGTAGAATGCATCCATTTCCTCTACCGTTGGCCTGCTGTCTTCAGTGATACGATAGTCCTTGTATGCTCCGGTAAATTCACAAAAGAATGCTGGGAACTGCCCAAGGGTAGACGCAAAGTGCAGGGGCTTCAACTTGTTTCTTGTGCAAAAGTTGACGATTCCTTGGATGCAGAGGACATTTGAAGATCGCAGTCGGGCGTAGTTGCTGAGTAGATTGACGTCCCCTCCAGTGTGATAAACAACATCAACGGTTTTGGAAAGTTCTTCTATCTGCTCTTCTTCAAGACCCAAGTTTGGAAGGGTGAAATCACCGGGTAGAGAACGAATTCGGCTGCAATACTCTTCCTTCCAGCATTTAGCTTCTTTGCACGCCTGCCGAATTCGATCAAGAGCGTGATTCGCGTCCTTGGCACGGACGATGCAGACAACCTCTACGCCTTTGGTTGCTTCCAAGAGTACAGAAAGTTGGATCCGCCCAACAAATCCAGTGGCTCCAGTCAATAGTGCTGTTCGGTAGTTATCCGGCGACGTAGGTGGCTCAATTGTCTGCACATCGAAGGTCAGCTGGTTTATGAGTGACTCAACATCCTCTTTTGGGTGAGGCACACGGACCGCCAATCGAGGCTTCCTCTTGACTGCAGCTGTTGCTTCAGCACGGCTGGCAAACGCGTCTCGAAGCTCCTCCCAGGCAACATTTAGCCTGTCGAAGTCTTCCGAAACAGAAATATCCAGCTTCTCCAGTGCACTCACAATATCTTCGACAGCAGCCATTTCGCTGAGAGATCCAAAGGATGCAGTTAACGAGTCTACATATAAGGTATATCGTTCTGCTGGGACAAGCACAGACATCAGCCACTGGTCAATGGTCATCTGCAAGGTGTCTACCAGTGTCCCCCTGGCGTTAGATGTGCCGTCGGGTGATTTTGCCCTGTTCAGAATATACTCAGCAATGTCTTCGACACTAGGATTCTCGAACATCAGATTCTGAGGGAGCTTAACTCCAGTTTTTTCTGCAACTGAGTTGCGGAATTCCACAGCACCCAAGGAATCAAGCCCTAGGTCAATAAGTGGGGTTGTGGCATTCGGTTTTTCAGTTGATCCAGAAACAGCCTGCGCAACGTCGACGAGAATTTCGACGAGGGCCTCTTTGCTGATGGAATTCAGGTCAATTGTGGAGCTAAACGTGACTGCCGTAGCCGTTGAAACATCGGAGAAAAACGGTGGTGGGTCGAAGGCGTAGCGCCTCAGGAATTTGCGCCACATCAATGCCTGGGCACACACAACTGCTTGCTGGGGACTCTTTAAGACGTCCAGGAGAGCCCTCGTGCCCAACTCATTGCTTATGCCCATCATGCCAGCCTTGTCAATGTGCTGTCTCAACCCAGCGGCCATGCCCTGCTCGACCCATGGACCCCACTGGATACTCTGTCCACATAGCCCTATGGACCGGCGCCATAGTATAAGGGCGTCAAGGCAGGAGTTTGCAGCGGCATAGTTCGCCTGGCCAAAATTACCCAAAAGCGCAGCAACTGAAGAGAACATCAGGAAAATTTCGAGGTCCTTGTTCAATCCCAGCTCATCGCACACCTCGTGCAAATTCCATGCACCCACCACCTTCGGTGCGTAAACTTTCTCAATTGATGCCTTGTCTTGGTCGGCGAGGGCTTTGTCATCAGTCACTCCTGCCGCATGGAATATGCCGCGGACGGGAGGCCAGTCATCAGACTGAAGTTCCTTGAAGGTTCTCAGTACGTCGTCCTTCTTGCTCATATCACACTTCATGTGTCTGACTTGGACATTCGGCTGAGCACTCAACAGATATTGCCAAAGCTCTCCCTCTTTAAGTTCCGCCGAGGGCTCTCCAGATCGCGAAAGCAGTGCGATGTGCCTTGCACCTTCCTCCACAAGCATCTTGCACACGACCAGTCCAAGGGCTCCGTGACCACCAGAAATAACGTACGTCTTCTCTGCCTCGCCACTGTTTCCGGGTGCTGTCGGTGACACAGGCCCTTCAACAGACGCCTCGTTGTAGATGCCACTGTGAGGCTGCAGGGCACTACGCATTCGAATAACAACCTTTCCAATGTGCTGCGCTCTCTGCAAGAACCGAAATGCAGCAACTCCTCCTTCAACGGGATCTTCCATGTCGAACACTTTCAGCGGAAGGCTGCTGAGCTGACCACTTTCCACCTGCTCCCGGATTCTATCAAGCATGCCGCCAAACCATGCAGGATCCTCCTCCATCATTGTGTCCACAGCAATGGTCTCGTAATAAACATCTGGACGAGCTTCGTTCATCTGTTCATGAGTCCAAATGCCTCTCTTTCCCAATTCCATGAAACGCCCATTTGGTCCCAGGAGCTTGAGGGACTCTGGGATATAATCGTCCACGAGAGTGTTCAGCACTACATCTATGTGTCCATCCGGCCCCAGGAATTCGCGCATATCCTTTGCAAACGCTGCTGCATCGCGGCTGGTGCTTATATATTCAACCCCCAAAGACTTAGCATACTCAGCCTTGCGGCCGCCACTGCAAGTTCCGTAGACAATGGCACCTACGCGGTGGCAGTACTGAACGGCAGTTATGCCTACACCCCCAGTGACAGCATGTATCAGTACCTTTTCGCCTGCTTTCACTTTGGCTAGATCGCCCAAGGAATATTCAACAGTAGATGCAACGACAGGAAGGGCGGCTGCTGCTTCAAATGAAAAGTGACCAGGCATCAATCGTATGAGCTCGGCAGATGTTATTGCAAAACTTCTTAAACAACCAGGAACTATACCATACACGCAGTCACCTATCTTAAATCTGCTCACTCCAGGCCCAACGCGCACCACAGTACCAGCACAATCTGCTCCCGGGGCCCCTGGATCCCCTGGGTATAATCCCATGACGTTGAGAACGTCCCGGAAGTTTAAACCAACGGCGCGAATTCTGACTTCAACACATCCTTCAGGGGGGTCGACCCTTGCTGCGGCAGGCAGAGGGCGTAATTTAAGCATGCTTAAGGCTCCACGGTTCCCCATAAACAGTTCGACTGGACCGCGGCACTCTACGGGGGACTTCGTCAAACGAGGAACATACTGTACGTCGTTGCGGAAGCAAATTTCGACTTCAGGAGGGGAATCTTCATCTGGTATGGCCTGCGTAACAAGGTGAGCAATTACTGAGGGGTCCGTAGCCGCTTCTGGAGGTATGTCTATGCATCCAAGGTGCACCGGTCGTCCTATTATATTCTCGACCTCAAGCCGAGCAGATCTGCAGAATCCCCACACACCACCATGAATTGCATTGGTGACAATGTCGTCTTCTATGACCTGAACGTGTCCTGTAGTAAGAATAAAGGTAGGAGGGATCTCGACATGAACTGGAGCTTGCGCCAAAGCCTTAGAGATTGTCAGACAATCGTCAATGCAGTCGACCTCGGAGCGCAACTTATCCAGAGCGCCCATGTAAACAATTGCAGTGAAAATTTTTCCCTCATTCCCCTTTTGGTCTAAGGTACCCTGCAATGCCTCCACTGAGGCAATCTGGAAGGGCGTTGAGCAGGTGCATCCCTTTACAGCTTCCACAATTTCTTCAGGGCAGTTGAGTAATAAAATGGGGAGAGCTCTCCTCGGGTTGGAGTCAGATTGTGGCGATGTCGTGCGGGTCTCGATGTCATCTTGTTGGCCACCGCTGTCTCCTGGGGAGCTTCCCGCGCTATTTCTGGTGGATGCAGAGGCCTTTATTTCTCCGTCAGGGAAGCGTGGACGCCACCTGACTTCCCACAAGAAATTTCGTGGGATGGAGGCTCGCTGTGACATGTCTACGACACGCAGCGTCAGATCATCTAGCACTGCATATGGTCGCCCTTTACCTCCATATATAGTAAGGTCTAGGATAGCCATGCTCGAGTCCTTCTTCTTTAGGACAGCGTGGCTCCAAACAACGACGTCTGGTGGTAATCTGGTCATTGTTGCCTTGCGAATGCCAACAGGAACCATAGGACGGGTTGGTTGCACCTCGCCAAGTAACAGTGAGGCAGACTGGATAGCACCATCCAGCAGGGCTGGATGGAAGCGGAAGTTCCTCTCGAATGGTAGGGACGGTTGTTGAACTTGCAGCCGGCAAATCGCTTCAGTTTCACTTCTGTATGCCTCCCGTATGGTCTGGAATCTTTTCTTGTATTGGAGCCCCGATGCCGCCATCGCACTGTAGATTTCTTCGGGAGGAACGGCCTGTGGCATGCGCTTTTTAGCTGCATCCAAGAACTCCCATCCTTCAGATAAGTCAAATACGCTGTCAGCGGGGGCAAGTGTGGCAGAAGCCCGACAGTGCACGTGCATTTCATCCTCTTCCTCAAGCTGGCTCTTCACCTGAACTTCATCCTTATTGACAATGGCAATAACCGCAACGCTTGGCTCGTGCATTTTTTGCGTCCGCTCAGGGTCTACCAGCATCATAGGACGATCGAATTCCACGTCCGTAAGAACCGTTGCGGTGCTTGGAATCTTGCCATCATAATGCATAAATGCTGCGCTACTCATAATCTCCAAGAATCCCGCACCAGGCATGATGGGAGTTTGGCTTACGACGTGATCTCGCAAAAGATCTAGCACATGGGCATCCAAGACCGTGGTTGCGGTGGCCTGAGTGGCGCCTTCGCTTTGTACGCTTTCGACCAGTGGCGTCGAAAGCCTGAACCACGGGAATGCTTGCCTGTTCCATTCATGGTGACGATCTCCCTTCGATAGGAGTGCGTTGATGCTGTTGGATACTTGCTGCATGTCTGGAGTCTTCGGATCAAGAAGTGAAACGGAAAGAACTTCAGACGCCTTCAAGGACTGTTGAGCCATGGTAATAAGGGTTGGCATAGGACCAACCTCTACAACAATAGAGACTTCAGACCCCACAACTTCTTGAAGAGCTTGCATGTACTTCACGGGACGTGTAATTTGGAGAGCCCAATAGTCCACCGTGCATACGTCATCCGTCACCTTAGTGCCCAATGCTGTCGAAACAAATGTCACGGCTGGTTGTCTAAGCTTAATGCCCTCAAGCACCTGCCTGAAAGGCTTGACTGCGTCAGCAACCAAGCTGCTGTGGAAGGCATGTGTAGTATTCAGCTTCTTGTGCCTTTCACCAAGGCCTAGCTTATCAATGACCTTCATTATATGAGACTCCTCACCACCCAGAACAATGCTTCTAGGCCCATTGATGACTGACACTTCCACCGTCTTTGCTGCCTCGCCAAGACTTTCAATTGCCTTCTGCGCATCCTCTTGTGTGCAGCGGCATGCTACCATGGCGCCCCCTCGAGGATCGATTTCCTGCATTATTCGCCCTCTCTCTACCATTAAGTGAAGGGCATCTTCCAAACTCATAATGTCCGCTGCAACAGCTGCAGCATATTCTCCGATGCTGTGGCCCAAGACGACATCAGGCTCAAGGCCCTTGCTCCTTGCAAGACAGAGAAGGGAATATTCCACAGCAAATATTGCAGTTTGGGCGTAAATGGCTTGCTCTAAGAGTGTTGATCCGCGTGGCGTCTCTTTAGTTGGATAGATGGCCTCTATCAACGGTACTGGAAGTTTTCGCTTCAGAATACTGCTGCATTCATCCATCGCCTCCCGGAAGAGGGGTTCATTCTCATACAACTCCTTTCCCATGTTCTCATACTGACTACCCTGTCCTGTGAAGAAAAATGCAACCTTGCGCTTCCCTACACCATGAGTGATAGCTGCCTTTCCCACTTTTCCAACGTATTCTTCCAGCACAACATGAGCATTGGCTCCGCCAAACCCGAAGGAGCTAGTCCCTGCAAGTACTTTTGCCTTGTTAACTGCAGGTTCCAGCGGAACCACACAGTTCGGCAGCACTAGAGGGAATCCTTCTATATCCATGAAGGGATTAGGGGTCGAGTAATGCAGGTTAGGAGGCACGGCACGATGTGCAAGGCATACTAGGACCTTCAGGACATTCGCAATTCCGGCACCGCCTTCCAAGTGACCAATATACGACTTGAGGGCACCCACAATAAGAGGATTGCTATCATTTCTGTTTACTCCGTAGACAGCACGGATAGCGCCCATCTCAATTGGGTCTCCAAGAGAAGTGCCTGTGCCGTGGGACTCGATGTAGCGGACGTCCTTTGGGTTGACATTTGCGTGTCGAAGGGCAAGTTTCATGCATTCCTGCTGCATAGGACCATATGGAGCAGTAAGGCTAGCGCTGCGGCCATTGTGACTAACGGCTGTTCCTTTCAACACAGCTAATATTTTTTGTCCCTGGGACTCGGCGTCCTGCAATGGTCTAAGAACCACTGCTCCTGCTCCTTCACCACGCACATAACCATTAGCGGCTGCATCAAATGTAGCACAGCGGCATTCCGGTGAGAGCATGCGTGCCTTGCAAAAAGCCAAGAAAAGCTGTGGGGATAGCATCAGGTTGATTCCAGCCACCAGTGCCCCAGTGCAGTAGCCGAGGCGGATTCCTTGGAATGCGGAGTCCATTGCCACCAATGAAGAGGAGCATGCGGTGTCAATCGTCATGCTGGGTCCGTTGATACCGAACACGTAAGACACTCTATTGGAAACCAGACAGCCAGAGCCTCCAGGACCTGAATAACTGCTGCTTCTAAAAGGATCTGACTGCTGATCAAGAAAATGCCAATCCGAGTTGCAACAGCCAATCCATACGCCAAATGACTTTCCCACCAATGTTTCCCGGGAATAACCTGCTGAATAAAAGGCATCGTATGCTACTTCCAGCGCCATTCGCTGTTGAGGATCCATGTAAGTAACTTCCGCTGCAGAAAGGTTGAAAAATGAGTTGTCAAACATCTCGGCGTTCTCCATGAATGCTGCCTTTCGAACGTACATCTTACCCTTTGCATCTATTTCCGAGTCGTAGAATAGATCCACGTCGAAGCGAGTAAGTGGAATCTCGGATACACAGTCCTTTGCCCTGCAAGCAAATCACGAACAAAATTTTAGGAAACCAAGACCAATGTGGCAAGCAACAGGTTATCTAGATGCGAATACCATGCAGCAAAATTTGCTGCCCGGCACCTTTACGGAGCAAGTGCTACCGTACCTTAGCAGCATCTCCCACAATAATTCAGGGTTGTCGCTATTCCCTGGGAGTCTGCATGATGCGCCAATGACGGCGAGTCCTTGAATTTGGCCCATTGCAGACATTGCGGTTGCTGGAATATCTGCTGTCCCAGGAGAAACAGTTCCCGATATTTGGTTTTGAATGTAGTTTATTATTGCCCCAATAGTAGGGTAGTCGAAGAGGGTTGTTGCGGAAAGCTTGACTCCAAGTCTTTGGGCAAGTCCGTTGCGTAGCTCCACTGCGCCCAAGGAGTCTATACCCAACTCTTGCAAAGGCGAATCGAGCGGAGGAACTTCTGCTGCACCTAGGACCTGCCTAGCAGTGTCAATAACCACCTTGGTAACATGTTCCTTTAGCTGTTCAGGGGTCATTGAGCTGTAGAGTTGACGCAACGCTGCTGGAGTTGTAACGTCCAGCTCTACGTATTCGAAGAAGCGAGGCATCGTGTCGAACTGTTCACTGTACTTCTTCCATCTGAAGGCCTGGCAGAGCACTGGCACAGGCATGTCGCCTCCACGCAGGCAATCTACGAGCACCCGAACGCCAATTTCGTTAGTTATTCCCCGTAGCCCAAGCTTCTCCACGTCTTGTCTCAACCCAGCGGCCATGCCCTGCTCGACCCATGGACCCCACTGGATACTCTGTCCACACAACCCTATGGACCGGCGCCACGCAGCAAGTGAGTCCAGGCAGGCGTTGGCCGCAGCATAGTTCGCCTGGCCGAAATTACCCAAAAGCGCAGCAACTGAAGAGAACATCAGGAAAATTTCAAGGTCCTTGTTCAAGTCCAGCTCATCGCACACCTCGTGCAAATTCCATGCACCCACCACCTTCGGAGCGTAAACCTTCTCAATTGATGCCTTGTCTTGTTCGGCGAGGGCTTTGTCGTCAGTCACTCCTGCTGCATGGAATATGCCGCGGACGGGAGGCCAGTCATCAGACTGAAGTTCCTTGAAGGTTCTCAGTACGTCGTCCTTCTTGCTCATATCACACTTCATGTTTTTGATATGAACATTCGGTGGTGTGCTTAACAGATATTGCCATATCTCTCCCTCTTTAAGTTCCGCCGAGGGTTCTCCAGATCGCGAAAGCAGTGCGATGTGCCGTGCACCCTCCTCCACAAGCATCTTGCACACGACAAGTCCAAGGGCTCCGTGACCACCTGTGATTACATACGATTTTTGGAGAAGGGCCATATGTCCTCTTGGTGATAGGGCACTGGGGACCGTGAGGACCACCTTGCCGACATGCTGCGCCTTTTGGAGAAAGCGGAACGCAGCAACACCTCCATCTTGCTGATCGGTCATGTCGAAAACCGTTGCTGGAATGGGACTGAGGTCTCCCGATTCCAGTCGCTGCGTCATACGATGTAGTTGGAGAGCAAACCAACGAGGGTTATCTTCAATCATAAGATCTACGGCGACTGTCTCGTATTGGACATCGGGCCGCGCAGCCTTCATTTGTTCATGCGTCCAAATGCCCCTCTTCCCTAACTCAATAAAAATGCCATTTTCTGATAGGAATGACAGTGAAGCCGAGATGAAGGGGTCCAGTAGTGAATTAAGCACAACGTCGACTTTTCCATTCTCCCCCAGGAATCGCTGCATATCTTTGACAAATACGTCGGGTTTGCGACTTGATGTCACAAACTGCACACCCAGGTCTTTCACATACTTGGTCTTGGCTTCACTTCCGCAGGTCCCATAGACAATGGCGCCCACGCGCTTGCAGTGCTGAATAGCCACGAGACCGACCCCTCCCGAAACGGCATGAATTAGAACCTTATCGCCTGCTTTGACTCTGGCAAGGTCTCCAAGCGCATGCTGAACAGTTGTTGCCACAACTGGAAGAGTTGCCCCTTCAGCAAAAGATAAGCCTTCGGGCAGTTTCCACAGTAAATCTTCGCTCGTCACTGCGAAAGTTTTTAGGCATCCAGGAACAATGCCAAAGACGGTATCACCGACCTTCAACCGCTTCACCTCTGGGCCCACGGCCACCACTGTCCCTGCACAGTCGGATCCTGGAGGTCCTGGATCCCCAGGGTAAAGTCCCATTACGTTCAGGACGTCGCGGAAGTTCAGGCCAATGGCACGCACTCTAACCTCAACCATATTTCCTTTCGGTTGTCTCCTGTGGCTAACTGCTTGTGCCCTCAGGACAAGGCTAGCTATGGCCCCTCTGTCAGGAAGATGGAGCTCAACAGGCCCTCGAACACCCTTTTTCCACTTTCCAAGTCGGTGAACAAAAATGGAAGGCTCTTCAGGCTGTGGCTCTGCATGCGTTTCACTCCCGTTGCCAAGCGGTGGGTCGTCCTCAGACATTCCGTGGGCAAGTTTTGTGCACACAATCAACTCCGGCTCATAAGGCTGTGCTTCTTGAAGTGTAGCCAAGGCGTGCAAGGTCTGCGGTAAACTTGCTGTGTCGGCGATGTCTACGCATCCAAGTGGAATCAGCCTGCCCAGCTGAGCTGCTGTTTCTAAGCGCACAGCCCGTGCGAACCCCCAAACTCCAGCTTGAGAGCAGCCTCCACGGGGCCCCTCTGTAGTGAACAGGCCCCTGGTTACGATCCATACTGGTCTAAGCACAGCTGTCTTGTCAGCCATTACGGCCCTGCGGGCTGCCTTGCAGAGAATTGTAAGGCCGACAACAACGGAAGAATCACTTGCTGCATCGGAAGTTGCCGCAACCACAACAAGCTTCGTAGCATCCTTGGAAGGTTCCCGTGAGTAGATGAGCATTGGCATAAGGTCTTCCACACTTGGAGTGCTCACGAGGGTACATTTGCAGGGCTTCATGATCTGTTCAAGGTTGGCAAAAGTTTCATCTTTTTTCTCCCGGAAGTCGACCAAGATAACTTCAAATTTGGCGTCTTCGGGAATAGCCTGAAGCGTCCTAAACTTCTGCCACTGCGACCGCCATAGTAACTCCCGAGGAACTTCAGCTGCTGGGATGGGGTCTACCGCCCTCATCGTTAGGTGGGTAATAGTAGCAACCCAGTCCCCATCTTCAGTCATAATTTCAATGTCCATCACTGCTTGACTTGCATCGCGCTTCACAAGAGCGACATGGGCAAGCAGAGCTTTGTGCACGCCGTTCATTGATCCCATGGCCACCCGCTGGACCATGAAGGGAATCATGAGTCGGAAAGGACGAGGCTGCAGCGAATCCCTCTTTGCAACTGCAAGGTCATGCGACCTCACCAACGCACCCACGGTCTGGAAAGTCCCATCAAGGACACACGGATGAAGGCGGTAACCAGTTTCTCCAGTCGTAATGGGGCCGGGAAGCTCGAGGCGCAATTTCGCACTCGAAGGTCCACATTCGATGGCCTTGACTACCCTGAACTTTGGACCGAGAACAAGACCATTGTCTTTAATACGCTGATACATTTGCTCCACATCCACAGTTTGGCGATTCTTGTCTACTTCGAATACCTTTAGTAGCTCTGCAGATGACCTTGTCTCCCTCTCTTGTTGTTCCTCTTTAA
Source organism: Eimeria sp. OTU-Y (assembly GCA_904066245.1). Lineage (NCBI taxonomy): Eukaryota > Apicomplexa > Conoidasida > Eucoccidiorida > Eimeriidae > Eimeria > Eimeria sp. OTU-Y. The sequence goes on from CAJFCZ010000176.1 coordinate 18,580, forward strand.
TATAGCGGCATGACACATGGACAAATGTTTCGTCGTCTTCCCCTCTAGAGCTAGAGAGAGTCACCTGGCCTCCGGGGGATACAGTAACGAAGAGCCGCTGGGAGTCATGCAATCCGTCAGTAACTGGCTTTTCCAGGAGCATGGGACGCTGGAATTCCACTTCCTCCAACACTACGATCTTTGAGTGGTCTACCTCAACCGGGCAGATGCAACCTGAAGGCTTGGAGCGCTTGCAGCTAACTGCGGCTGCCATAGTTTCCAGGTACAAGGCTCCCGGCATAACAGGCCGCTCGTGTAGCTTGTGTTGTGCCATGATCTCATAATGCTCCCTCCTGACCTCTCCTTCGTAGATGGTGTCACCGCTGTCCGTTTCTTGGACCCGAGCAACATGAGGGTGCAAAACTTGGCGGGTATTGAAGCACTTGCGGGACCATCCTATTGGCTCTCTCCGCCGTGCAGTCGTCTCCAGCTGAACATATTCCTCAAGCACCGCGTGAGCGTTGGCACCGCCAAAGCCGAAAGAACTCACAGCACCAAGCAGTTTTGTGGTGCCCGTGAGACCCATAGATGACTTTGGGAAAACTACCGGCATGTCATCCAGCTCAATGTATGAATTGAGCTTCTCAAAGTGAAGATTTTGAGGGATCTCGCGATGCCGAAGGCACAGCATGAGCTTTATTAGACCTGCTATTCCCGCAGCACCCTCCAGATGTCCTATATTGCTCTTCAGAGCTCCAATAAACAGTGGAGTTTCAGCAGTCCTTCCAAGCCCATAGACTGCTCGAACGGCGCCCATCTCTATTGGATCGCCAAGGGGGGTACCTAAAAAGGGATGCACACGGAATGAAGCTATTCCAGTAAAAAAAACGATTCCATTCTGTCTTAGGATCTTCGTGCGGACCAGTACTTCACAAAGTGGCATGCTCGAACAATGAAGGTTTGGCTACTAACCTGTTCCGTGGGCTTCCAGGATTGTTACTTCGTGGGGCTGAACCCCTGCCTGTCCCAAGCATGCAAGTATTACAGATTGCTGGGCAGGACCGCTAGGAGCAGTCAGGCTTGCACTCCTCCCTCCGTGGTTCACAGCTGAACCCCTTAGGGTGGCAAAGACTGGATTTCCATCCTTCAAGGCATCCTCGAGAGGGCGCAAGAAGACCATTCCAACGCCCTCACCTCGTGCATAACCATTCGCCCGCTGGTCGAATGAACGACACCGGCAGTCTGGGGAAATCATACGGGCTTTCGCAAAGCAGATGAATAGGTTCGGAGACAACATTATGTTGACACCTCCAACCAGAGCGCCTGTGCAGCACCCTTCGGCAATTTTTGTAGCTGCGCTATCCAGGGCCACGAGAGACGAAGAGCAAGCAGTGTCGACCGTCAGTGAGGGTCCCTTAAGGCCAAATACGTACGAAACTCTGTTCGAGATTATCGAAGGTGCTCCACCAGTTCCTGTCCGAGCAGGCAAACATTCCACAGTTTTTGTCTTCAGGCAGGTACGTTAGTTAGTTGCTTTGCACGGAGTGGGAATCTCTCTACTTAAAAAAATGATACTACATGGTTTATTGCCGTGAGGTCCAGCTAGAGTGCCTACGGTTCCTCCGACCTGAGGCAGGAACTCTGCATGACGCACCTGTAAAGGATCCAGAAGGGAGTTCTAGCATGTGCCAATCGGAATTACAGCAACCAACGAAGCAACCTATTTCCTGGTCAACTAAGTCCGTTTTTTCGAAGCCAGCAGACCAAACAGCATCGTACGCAACTTCCATCATGAGACGTTGTTGAGGGTCCATGACTTGCGCCTCAATATTGCTAATGTTAAATAGTGAATTGTCGAAGTGGAAAGGTTGCTCAACCATAGCACCAAGCTTCGCATACGTCGTATCAGGATGATCAGGATCGCGGTTGTAAAAGGCAAACATGTTCCATCTGTCAAGTGGAATTTCATTCATGCAGTCTGTTCCTGCCTGCAACATCTCCCAGAATCGCGCTGTGGTGGTCGAGCCACCTGGCATGTGGCAAGCCGCCCCAACAATTGCAATTGTACCCACTCTCCTTTCTGTTTTTGATACCTTTCCGAAACCGCTGGACAATCCTCCAAGATGATGGCCTGAAAACTGCTCAGCTATGGTTTTGTTGACGTAGCCAATCATCGCTCCCACAGTTGGGTAGTCAAACATAGCAGTGGCTGGCAGTTTGATCCCCAGAGTGCTTGACAGAGAGTTCCTAAGCTCCACCGCTCCAATAGAGTCGATACCCAATTCTTGCAGAGGCTGATCCATCGCTGGAGGCGTGGTAAGCCCCAAAGACGTCATGACAAGCTCGATAACCTTTTTCTCCACAAAGGCGTGCCTATCCTGAGAATTCATTGAACTTAGAATCGGAAGCGAAGTCGGCGTCACCTGGAAGTCACGCGTGGCGTTTATGAGCAACGCGGGCACCCTGTCGTATCTGCGGACGACAGTACACAACAGTTACGTAACACGAACAGAACTTTGCAGTCCAACCCAATACAGCTACCGTACATGCGCAGCAAGATTAGAAGGCCGGCTCACCTCATGAGGAAGTTGCGCCATCTGAAGGACTGGCACATCAGAACACCATAGCGATCGCCATTTCGCATCACATCCTGGAGAACCCTAATACCTAGGTCGTCAGTAATCCCCCGCATACCTGCTTTTTCCAAGAGGGGTTTAAGCCCAGCGGCCATACCCTGCTCGACCCATGGACCCCACTGGATACTCTGTCCACACAACCCTATGGATCGGCGCCACGCAGCAAGTGAGTCCAGGCAGGAGTTGGCTGCAGCATAGTTCGCCTGGCCAAAATTACCTAGGATAGCTGTAACGGAAGAGAACATCAGGAAAATTTCAAGGTCCTTGTTCAAGTCCAGCTCATCGCACACCTCGTGCAAATTCCATGCACCCACCACCTTCGGAGCGTAAACTTTCTCAATTGATGCTTTGTCTTGTTCGGCGAGGGCTTTGTCGTCAGTCACTCCTGCTGCATGGAATATGCCGCGGACGGGAGGCCAGTCATCAGACTGAAGTTCCTTGAAGGTTCTCAGTACGTCGTCCTTCTTGCTCATATCACACTTCATGTTCTTGATATGAATATTCGGAGGAGTGTTTAACAGATACTGCCATGTCTCTCCCTCTCGAAGCTCCGCTGAGGGTGCTCCAGATCGCGAAAGCAGTGCGATGTGCCGTGCACCTTCCTCCACAAGCATCTTGCACACGACAAGTCCAAGGGCTCCGTGACCACCAGAAATAACGTACGTCTTCTCTGCCTCGCCACTGTTTCTGGGTGCTGTCGGTGACACAGGCCCTTCAACAGACGCCTCGTTGTAGATGCCACTGTGAGGCTGCAGGGCACTACGCATTCGAATAACAACCTTTCCAATGTGCTGAGCTCTCTGCAAGAACCGAAATGCAGCAACTCCTCCTTCAACGGGGTCATCCATGTCAAACACTTTCAGCGGAAGGCTGCTGAGCTGACCACTTTCCACCTGCTCCCGGATTCTATCAAGCATGCCGCCAAACCATGCAGGATCCTCCTCCATCATTGTGTCCACAGCAATGGTCTCGTAATAAACATCTGGACGAGCTTCTTTGA
>CAJFCZ010000177.1:0-22161 GCA_904066245.1 Eimeria sp. OTU-Y
TATGGCTGTCAGATTTGTTTCCATATTGTATTGTCCCAACTCCCCAGTTTGCGTGCAATGTTATGCCCGGTGAAACGTGTGCTGTCCGATCTCTAGGAGACACTTCTTGTGGTATTTGCGACGACACGTGCTTGCGCCGACGATGCGCGTAGTTGTTGCGTCAACGCGTTTTGCGCGTCAGGCGGCGGCTGATGTACCGTCGACTAAGAAAGTGAGTGACCTGTAGTAGTTGCATTCGTTGAGATTGGGCACTTTCACTGTGACCTCAAAAACCGAGGCAGGGGTGATTTGCAAATGGGGGAAAGGGCCGCAGCACGTTCATCACATCAGGTCGCATTGTCGGATGCGTAGCTGGGCGCACGCATGACTTCGTATAGCATGCGTTTGGAGACCCGTGCAAAGGCGCAGACTCCACAATTTCGCGTAGTTATCTCGGATTCGAATACACCTCAGCCAGTAGGTGTACAAGCCCTGCTGCCGACGAGAATACGCGGGGCCACCCGAACAAAAGTGGACAGGTGTTCAGACCCCTTGTCATTTCAATTCTCACTACAGCAGGAAACGGCGGTTGTTAGACACCTTAACAGGCGAGCGCCGTTGTTAAACAGATTGTCGGCCGACAAGGCGAAGCGGTGGTTGCGAATTCCTATGCTGCACGTTTTGCATCTACATCACTGTGCACTGGAGTGTTGGCAGTGTTGGTAGGTGCATCACGAAGGGTGGCAATGGCACAATGTGTGGTGGGTGTGCACGTCGGTATGGCTATGGCTGTCAGATTTGTTTCTATATTGTATTGTCCCAACTCCCCAGTTTGCGTGCAATGTTATGCCCGGTGAAACGTGTGCTGTCCGATCTCTAGGAGACACTTCTTGTGGTATTTGCGACGACACTTGTTTGCGCAGACGATGTGCGTAGTTGTTGCGTCAACGCGTTTTGCGCGTCAGGCGACGGCTGATGTACCGTCGACTAAGAAAGTGAGTGACCTGTAGTAGTTGCATTCGTTGAGATTGGGCACTTTCACTGTGCCCTCAAAAACCGAGGCAGGGGTGATTTGCAAATGGCGGAAAGGGCCGCAGCACGTTCATCGCATCAGGCCGCATTGTCGAATGCGTAGCTGGGCGCACGCATGACTTCGTATAGCATGCGTTTGGAGACCCGTGCAAAGGCGTAGACTCCACAATTTCGCGTAGTTATCTCGGATTCGAATACACCTCAGCAAGTAGGTGTACAAGCCCTGCTGCCGACGAGAATACGCGGGGCCACCCGAACAAAAGTGGACAGGTGTTCAGACCCCTTGTCATTTCAATTCTCACTACAGCAGGAAACGGCGGTTGTTAGACACCTTAACAGGCGAGCGCCGTTGTTAAACAGATTGTCGGCCGACAAGGCGAAGCGGTGGTTGCGAATTCCTATGCTGCACGTTTTGCATCTACATCACTGTGCACTGGAGTGTTGGCAGTGCGGGTAGGTGCATCACGAAGGGTGGCAGTGGCGCAATGTGTGGTGGGTGTGCACGTCGGTATGGCTATGGCTGTCAGATTTGTTTCCATATTGTATTGTCCCAACTCCCCAGTTTGCGTGCAATGTTATGCCCGGTGAAACGTGTGCTGTCCGATCTCTAGGAGACACTTCTTGTGGTATTTGCGACGACACGTGCTTGCGCCGACGATGCGCGTAGTTGTTGCGTCAACGCGTTTTGCGCGTCAGGCGGCGGCTGATGTACCGTCGACTAAGAAAGTGAGTGACCTGTAGTAGTTGCATTCGTTGAGATTGGGCACTTTCACTGTGACCTCAAAAACCGAGGCAGGGGTGATTTGCAAATGGGGGAAAGGGCCGCAGCACGTTCATCACATCAGGTCGCATTGTCGGATGAGTAGCTGGGCGCACGTATGACTTCGCATAGCATGCGTTTGGAGACCCGTGCAAAGGCGTAGACTCCACAATTTCGCGTAGTTATCTCGGATTCGAACACACCTCAGCAAGTAGGTGTACGAGCCCTGCTGCCGACGAGAATACGCGGGGCCACCGGAGCTGGAGAGGATGGGCGTGCTGATCCCTTGTTATTTCAGTGTTCACTACAGCAGGAAACGCCGGTTGTTAGATACCTTCAAGGCGTGCCTGGCGCAGTGAATTGCAGGGATCTGTTGACGTCTCCGGAAATGTGAACTGCTTTGCAGGGTCTTTAGGCGTAATCTGCGGCTTCGTCTGTCGGTGTTGTGCACGGGCAACAGCAGACCAGGTTTCTGTTCAATTTCGTTGTGACGCAAATGTCGATCTCTTTATGCTACTGAGTAATGTTTGCGAATAGAAGGTGCGGATGTTTGGTGCAGTTTGTTCTCCCTTCGAACATGTTTCTGCTTGCAGTTGATGCAGAGGACTTCTGCAGTGTTGCATGCGGATTCGGTTAGCCTGGACTGATCATTTGAAAACATACAGAAAGTGCGTCCAGTTGAACGCCAGTAACTAAGGAGCCCGGTCTCGTAACCTACTGCGTTCCGCTTAACATCTGCTGTGTGTTTCTTTGAAGCATTCTCGCGCAGTTTGGTTTTTCTCCGGGGGTCCGCGGCTTCCCGTTGTAAGCATTTAGTGGGCCTACTGCATCTGAATCGCACATTTACTGGAAGCCCGCAGTTGACGGTTTCAAGTCTGGAGGTAGTTTGAACTATTCGGAAAGTCTACGCTACACCCTTTATGCGCACGCGAATGCTGTTTCCCCGTAAGGAGAGCCTCGACAGACTAGGCGGGCAGCGTACATGCTTGCCTGTTACCTGCCTCTTCCTAGACTCTCTTCGCCGTCCGCCAGGCTGTACGTCTTTTAGTCCTTCAGTATGTTCTGGCAGCTATATCGGATCACAATCGTTAGATCAATATTTATCTCGAGTTTTTGATGTCGGTGGCGCAGATGGTCTGAGTGGGTGGCTCACTGTCCTCCGAATTTGTGATAGATGGAATGCCTCTGCTGTGCATCGCCGCTGTCCTTAGAAGGAATTTAAATACAATGAAGATATTCGACCTCCTGCAAGGGTGCCAGCACTCTAAAACTACGGGCGGGCGCCGCCTCTCAGCGTTTGAGTCCGAGACGTCGTTGAAGTCGTCCGACTCGTATCAACGCATGAAAGAGGCCGGCGTATAGTGCAGACACTATTAACGGGAGTAGGCGTCTCCCATCCAACACGAATTTGAATTCGATCTGCAAGCACTTGTCGTACGTATAAATATGTTTTTTGCACGGGTGTATATTGAGCCTTCGTCGGCGTGCGGAGCACGCCCGGGCTGAAACTGTGTAACGGAAATTTCCAGGCAGATGACTGCTCGTGTGAAGCACCAAGCTGCTGTCATGACGAGCACCGACTAACACTGAGCACGGGTGGCCAATGATTGACGATGCAGGCAATATGGGCGAATGTTTATATTTGAAGCGAGCACTTGCCACGGGCATTGAAACTTGGCATAGTCCCAGTTGTAGTGGGGGGGGCTGTTTCAGTTCCAGCACTGCGTTCATTTTTCGGACCACTTGAAGTGTAGGTTTGGTTTTGCGGTTGCCATTGTCAATTCTTACTATCAGCGCACCACAGCCACGGCTGTGATGCAGTGAATGAAGAAATCGACATTCATGTCCGAGTTCTCTGTGGTACACGTTCAGCGGCCAGTTGGGGAAATGCTTCCCGCGGGGCCCGTAGAAGGTCCGTTTACTGTGAACTGTGTAATGGGATACACTGAAGCACGGTCGTTCCTCCACTGGATAAGGCGCGTTGTGTTCGCTGTAGCATATTTGCCCATATTTTATCTGCCATTCAAAGCCGGTTTATTGCAGCTGGATGGGTCTTATATTCTGGTTCACGTGGGTTTACAGATCCAAGCGCGGCTTGGCAGGTTAACGTCCAGGCGGTGCGTCCGGCGTGGCTCTGGTGAACGCGAAGTTTGTTTCCGGCGACGGCCAAACTAAATTTGGCATAGTTTTGAGCCGTTTCACAGGAGGCTTTAAGCTCATTGTCTCCTTTTCGTTGTAGTACATTTTTGCTGAGGTATCCCCCATCTTTTCGTACTTGGCGTCTACACGTTGCACTTGAATGAATGTGTATTGCACGCCGGAGGTTGAGCGCAGTTTGGTGCCGTTGTGATGCTTGGCCAACAACGTGTGCATGCACCAATTTTGTGTTTGACCAATTTTGTGTTTAAAAGGCAGTGGAATCGAATTTGGCAACTAAGACTGCTGCAATCATTCTTGTGCACAACATGTTGTTCAAGTTTGTTCGGCTCCCACACCAGGCTGTAAGCTGGACTACTACTTACTACTGCACCCTAACAATGCTGATGGTCGCCGTGGTGACGTATGCGTTGATTCCTGCGCGCGTTGTTGGCAGGTAAGCTACAGTGAGTGGGGTGCAGCGCTGCGCCTGAATACTTGCTAGTCATGGCATTCTTCCCTGGTGATACACCGATTCTTACGACACCCATGTAAACGCTTGCACGCTTTGAGCGCTGACAGATTCTGTCACAGGTACGGCCTTAACCGGGGGACTTCGAGGAAATGCTGCATTTCCGTTTCCGCGAGACACCTCATTCAAGGAGGTTTCACAAGAATGCATAATCTCCAGGATCTTTCGGGCCTACGAAAGGACTCAGTATGGGGAATGTGTTATTTAAAAAGGGTCTAAGGAGACAACTGGCGGTTTGGTTCGCGTGCAGCTGGTAAGTCCAACCATCCAGTGTGTAGGGGTGATGTCGGAGAACGCGCCTAGACTACTGGCTATAACCGGACCCCTTGATTTGGGCGAAACGAACGCTGCGTTCCGTTTCGTTCCCTTTCGGCGTCTGACAAATATATATTTGACACGGCGATTAGTTCGTGTGATTATGTGCTCGTATGGTACGGAATAGCTGCATTGCTGCATATGCACCATGCGCCTAGCCGCCTGCGTGGTGCATTTTGTCGCTTGTGAGGAACATGTATAAATAAATGGGTATATAAATTAGAAGAGTTGATAAAAGCATTAGATTTGCTGTCGCGGCAGCAAGGTTGTGCTTGCTGCCGCCACTGTAAACTTTCGTAATTGATGCATGGGCAATCAGGGTCTGGATTTGAGACCAACAGGAGAAGCGGCATCGACGCCCTAGTGTGTAAAGCTGCTAAGGAAAAGGTGAGGGTGGTGGCACCGGGTTTTGTGGATAGACATGATCAGTCCTGCTAGCGTCAGAACCAGTGAAGGAGACGTACGTTCTTTTTGTCGTTTTTGCTGGCATTTCGTTACAAGTAGCAGGGATTTGAAACATCTAAATTGTTTCAGCAGTATTGGATGGGCGTGTGTATTATGATGCGGACCTGTATGACTGGACGCAGTAAAGTGGAGATGGTAGTTCGCATGATGCATCAAATACAAGGATGTTGTTCGTTTTACGCAACTGGAAAACAACCCGCATTCTCTATGCTCGTTGCTGCGGCTGCCTATTAAGTAGATTGTTTGTGCATTGCCCGACATTATCCCGAATAATAACGCAACAATTTGCCCTAACAACTGCCTTGACCCTACCATGCTCTTTGGAGGAGTGAATCGCTTTAACCGGCATTTTGGACTCCAGGCATTGTTTGCTGCCCTTGTTGCGGAGGATGTGTCATGTCTAAAGTGTGAATTACGCGTGCGCCAAGGTGTTCGTATTCAGTAACGCAGTAGGATGGCAGATGTTGTGTTGCCAAAGGCTTGTTAGTTTTTTGAATGTTTTCTTTCAGGACGGAACCCCGCTTGTCCTCTGTCCTCTGACTGGCGACTGCGGCGGCTGTTGTTATCGAATCTTCAATAACCAGCAACGCTTGCTGCTATTTAAACAATTGGAGCTGTTGGTGTGAAGGACTGCCTCTTAATTCTGCCCGTGCATACCGTCCGAAGAGTCTTCCGTAAATGGTCGGAAGACGAAGTTAAATGGAGTCTTTGTGAAAATGAACAGGAACCATGTTCGAGATTGAGCCCGTAGCGAATGCCGCATGGGCTCTTTTAACACAAAGCGTCTCCAAAGCAGCTCATCGAATGGCTTGTTCAGCACGGCGGTAGGCTTTGAAGACGGCCGGATAGAGTATATCTTCTGGCTTGTCTAGGCTATCGCAAGGAGGCACAGTCAGACTTGTGTTGGTGCGCAACCAGTCAGTTACACCCAGCTGAAGCAGACATGGAGACGAGTTTGCCACGATATCCTTAGTGGCTGGGATGACGTCTACGTTTGCTCAACAAAGCACCGTTGCGTCCCGGCAGTAGAGCGATGATATTGAGGGTCTTCATTTCAGGCCTCGCGTGTGATTAGACATCTGCATGGTAGCCGACGGTGATGTTTTCTCAAGTCGAGGCCTTGTGGAGACAAGGTGATGCCGGGGTGCTGCTAAGGCTTGCAGGTGTGATAGTGTAGCATTCAAAATCTATATGCCTGCTTCACTTTCTTTCAGAACCAGCACACTGTTAGTGGTGTTCCAGTACATGGGTTGCATCGTTTCCCAGTTTTGACAAAGCGGAACCGGGCCACGCGCATGTATTATACAGGAAAAGCTCGGACAACAAACATTACCAGGAATTCCTGTGTAGGGGGTAAGTGTTCTGCAGGCCTTTTTGCGAAAACGTGGACGACATGGATGGTTCCAATGGCTGTTTCGGGTATTCTGCTTTGATGTCGTCCACAAGCTTCCAGCGCAAATCGCCTGCAAGCTAATTAGTGTGAGGGATAATACAACTTGAGTGTTTCGTGCTGGACGGGAAATTCCAAGATGGCCTGCGTCTTCAGGGTGAAACCAGGTGGGGGTCTACCTCTAACTATTTGCGACGACGAATTGCAATCTCCGCTGGTCTCTTGAAGACATCTTGCCGTCAGAGACATTTCATCCCGGTGCATTAATCATCCAGTCAATGCACTAAGCGGTGTTACGCAGGTGTTCCTTGAGAACTAGTTGTCAATTGATGGCTGGGCTGCACAGCCAAAGTAAGCATTCTTCGGTGTTACCTTAGAATGCCTATAAGCCGTGCTCTTGTCCTTCGAGCTCCGCGTGCACCAGGAAGTGCGTTTTGATTTCTAGGAGTGCGTTCCCATAATGGTTCGAGTAGCTGTTCTATGGCTTCCTTGGATAGGTGTACTTGTTGCTATCGATTATTTCTGAGAAGACCTTGTTGTAGTGCCCTGACTTGCGGAGCACCTCCTGAGATAGACTGTGGTCGTGCAACTACTACTGTTGTGCTGACTGTTGCCTAGGCCGAAAGTTACTGGCGAGTGGAATCGTTGATTAGTTGAATCCCTGTATGTGCATCTCGACGCATCGAGGTCAGACTGTAGCGCATGTGGCACGTGTAATCTTTCGGCAGCTGAAGACATTGCCGAGTTCAGGCACATATGTTGACAAACAGGGATGCCATAGATGCTGAGCGCATACGAGCAGGCGGTGAGATACATAGGCGGAAGCCATATTCAAAGCTGGGGAAAGCGAGCCAAAATTGTTGTTAAGCACGCGTCTGCCCGTGTATAGTAGGATGCTGGTGTTGGTAACTCATAGCTAGTGCTGAGTAGTCGAGAGCAAGATCGGGCGTCACGGTATGGCTGCCTACTAGTTTATGATGCAGGCGTGGTGTGTGCTGGGATGCCTTAGGCGAATGGCATCGTGGCACGTGCTAAGGCCTTACCTAGCACGTTACCGGTTTTGCAGCCCGCACCTAACCGCTGCGCTGCTATATTGCACTAGACGCTTGGAATTGTTGATTTCTGTATCCCACACAAGGATAGGAAGTTTATTCCAGCTTGAATGGCCACGCTCACATGCGTGCTTCAGTATCGTTCGGTGCATCGAGTGGGGTGCCCAGACTGAGTGTTCTCACTGGATCTGTAGGAGGTGAGTATCCTGTAGGTTTCACTTAAGTTCCAATGGACGGTAGTGACGGGTACAGCAGTTGCTGCAAACCTGCCGAATTATTGTACATAGGCGGTAACTGGCGTTAGCTTTTGTAAGCATAGTTAATGTGACTCTAAGAACTATGGGGCTCCAGCCACTATTCACCGCCCTTATTTCGTGTCAAATACTGTTCATGTGGTTTTAACGAGCGTGCTGTGTGCATATTGGTATTGTCAACGTTATTTCCACTGCAGGATCTGCTGACACCGCGGCAGTACCGTGCTGATCTTGACAGCAGGATGCTGTCTGACTACCAGCAGATACTGCGGCGAAAACGTGCCAGAGGTGTCAGAATGGCCAAATCTCTCTCCGCCACAAGTCGACGGTGCGACGTCTGTAGTTTATTGGTTTTAGGTACCCAACGTAGACGTACAATGGACCTCCAAGGCAAGCAGCGTCTCGTATGTTTCATGTTTTCTGTGCACCGTGGGATTTAAGCATAGCGAGCCTTCAAACCTTGCAGAAGGTGAGCCTTGTACAGCATCGGTCCAAAATAGTTACCATTTGCATCCTCCTGCATCCTCCTGAGGCGCTGTAACAATTCAGCCTTCTCTTTGGAGAGGGTCTGGTGTCGTGCATATGTTCTATAGGGTTGGTGTTCTGCCGCGTGCATACACTGCAGGTTTACTTTGGGCACCTGATAAATGAGCCACTGAAGCTAAGCTGCCGATGCGGTGGCGAAATAAGGTTTAAGTATTCTGGAAGGTCTAAAACCTAACTCACGTTGGCCCCGAAATTTCGCCCGAACCTTCGCGGAGTAGATATACCTATTAGAACGTAGAAAGGAAAGAGACTCTCTTAACAAGCCTGCTGGACACTAGGCTGTGGCCTCGCGCGTTGATTATAACCCCCATAGGTTTGGCGTGTGCTGATTGCTATCATCACGTGTCTCGTTACTGCAGCAAGTGCTACCACTGAGACAGAACCATGAAGAACATGACAGCTTGCGCTTTGGAATGCGTTCGTTTAAAGATTCTTGTCATCTTCGAATTTGGCCTCCCAGAGCAGAGAGGAGCGTAGGATAAATTCGTGGCTGAACGATGTGCTGAAAATGTTCCGTGAATCGCCGAGTGCACGCAAAGGCTTTAGACACGCGCCTAACGGTGTGCTTCTGCGTATCAGAGACCCGGAAGTTCCTGGCAGCGACGGGTATAAGAAGAGGATATTTAAGACCACAACTGTAATCACGTTTACTGCTCATGCAGGTGGCAAGACGATGGGGAATAGTGGGGGGGGATAATGCGGACTTTTAAACCATCTGTTTGCAGCAGTCTGGCCTCTTCACAAGAGGTAAGAACTAACTAATGGTTATCACTGTGCAAGCCAAACCAGCTATGCTTTTAGTAGATGAGTAAGTCCAAATGAGAATGCCTGAAGGGAAAGGTGTGATTACAACTCATTATTGACATACCTTCCTACTGTTGGCAGGGAGCCGTTGCTTTGTGCGTGAGAGTGAACAGCTTCGCACTTTTCCACTTTAGGCGTAATCTGCTGCTTCGTCTTTCAATGTTGTGCACGGGCAACAGTAGAGACATGCTTCTGCGTGTCTGGGTTGAGGGCCGCCGAAGCAATATCCAACTCCGTCATGGCGCAAATGTCGATTTCTTTACGTTACTCAGTAATTTTTACGAATAGGAAGTGCGGATGTTTGGTGTAGTTTTTTCACCCTTCGAACATGTTTCTGCTTGCAGTTGATGCAGAGGACTTCTGCAGTGTTGCATGCGGATTCGGTTAGCCTGGACTGATCATTTGAAAACATACAGAAAGTGCGTCCAGTTGAACGCCAGTAACTAAGGAGCCCGGTCTCGTAACCTACTGCGTTCCGCTTAACATCTGCTGTGTGTTTCTTTGAAGCATTCCCGCGCAGTTTTGTTTTACTCCAGGGGCCAGCGGCTTCCCGTTGTAAGCATTTAGTGGGCCTACTGCATCTGAATTGCACATTTACTGGAAGCCCGCAGTTGACGGTTTCAAGTCTGGAGGTAGTTTGAACTATTCGGAAAGTCTACGCTACACCCTTTATGCGCACGCGAATGCTGTTTCCCCGTAAGGAGAGCCTCGACAGACTAGGCGGGCAGCGCACATGCTTGCCTGTTACCTGCCTCTTCCTAGACTCTCTTCGCCGTCCGCCAGGCTGTACGTCTTTTAGTCCTTCAGTATGTTCTGACAGATATAACGGATCGCAATCTTTAGATCAAGATCTAGCTCGAGTATTTGTTGCCGATGAATCGGATGCTCTGAGTGTGTGGCTTTCTCTACTCCGAATTTGTGATCATTTGAATGCCTCTGCGTCGGCATTGTCCTTAGAAGGAATTTATATGCAATGAAGATGTTCGTATATGCAATGAAGATGCTCGACTTCTTGCAAGGGTGCCAACACTCTAAAACTACGGGCGGGCGCCGCCTCGAACTGAGTTCGAGGTGTCGTTGAAGTCCTTCGACTCGTACCCGTGCATGAAAGAGGCCGGCATATGGTGCAGACACTATTAACGGGCGTAGGTGCCCCCCATCCAACACAAATTTGAACTATATCTGCGAGCACTTGTCGTACGTATAAATATGTTTTTTGCACGGGTGAATAATGACCCTTCGTTGGCGTGCGGAACACGCCTGGGCTGCAACTGTGTAAAGGGAGTTTCCAGGCAGATGACTGCTCGTGTGAAGCACCAAGCTGCTGTCATGACGAGCACCGACTAACACTGAGCACGGGTGGCCAATGATTGGCGATGCAGGCAATATGGGTGAAGGTTTATATTTGAAGTGAGCACTTGCTACTGGCGTTGGGACTTGGCATAATCTCAGTTGTAGTGGGAGGGGCTGTTTTAGGTCCAGCACTGAGTTCGTTTTTCGAACCACTTGATGTGCAGGTTTGGTTTTGCGGTTGCCACCGTCAATTCTTGCTGTCAGCGCACCGCAGCTACGGCTATGGTGCAGTGAATGGAGAAATCGACATTCATGGCCCAGTTCGCTGTGGTACACGTTTGGTGACCAACTGGGGAAATGCTGCCCGCTTGGCCGGCAGGAGGTACGTTTACTGTGAATTGTGTAATAGGATTGCCTGGAGTCCGAGAATCCCTCCACTGGATAAAGCGCGTTGTGTTCGTCGTAGCATGTTTGCACGTCTTGCATCTGCCATTCAAAACCTGTTTGTTGCAGCTGGATGGGTCTTTATTCTGGTTCACGTGGGTTTACAGATCCAAGCGCGACTTGGCAGGCCAACATCCAGGAGGTGCGTCCCGCGTGACTTTGGTGAACGCGACGCTTGTTTCCGGCTACGGCCTAACTAGAGCTGGCATAGTTTTGAACCATTCCTCAGGATGTTTAAAGCTCATTGTGTCCTTTTTGTTGTAGTACATTTTTGCCGAGGTATTCCCCATCTTTTCGTAAGTAGGCATCTACGCGTTGCACTTGCATACAGCGCGTATTGCACGCCGAAGGTTGAGCGCAATTCGGTGCCGTTGTGATATTTGGGCGACAACGTGTGTATGCATCAATTTTGTGTTTGGAAACCAGTGGAATCGAATTGGACAGCTAGGACTGCAGCAGTCATGCTTGTGCACAACATGTTGTTCAAGTTTGTTTGGCTCCCACACCAGGCTGTAAGCTGGACTACTACTTGCTGATGCACCCTAACAATGCTGATGGTCGCCATGATGGTGCATGCGTTGATTCCTGCGCGCGTTGTTGGCAGGTAAGCTACAGTGAGTGGGTTGTAGCGCTGCGCCTGAATACATGCTAACCATGACATTATTTCCCGGTGATATAGCGATTCTTACGACACCTGTGTAAACGCTTGCACGTTTGGAGTGCAGACTGGTTCTGTCACAGGGACGGCCTTAATTTGGGGACTTCGAGGAAGTGCTGCATTTCCGTTTCCACGAGACACCTCACTCAAAGAGGTTTCACAAGAATGCATAATCTCCAGGATCTTTCGAGCCTACGAAAGCATTCAGTATGCCCAATGAGTTCTTTAAAAGAGGTCTAAGAATGCCACTGGCTGTTTGCTTCGCGTGCAGCTGGTAAGTCCAACAATCCAGTGTATAGGGGAGATGTCGGAAAGGGCGTCTAGGCTACTGGCAATAACCGGATCCCTTGATTTGGGCGAAGCGAAAGCTGCGTTCCGTCATGTACTCGAATCAGGTGGCCGTTCCCTTTCGGCCTCTGGCAAATATATATTTGATACGGCGACTAGTTCGTGTGATTATGTGCTCGTATGGTACGGAATAGCTGCATTGCTGCATATGCACCATGCGCCAAACCGCTTGCGTGCTGCTGTTGTCGCTTGTGAGGAACATGTATAGGGATTGTAGCTGGTGCTTGCTGCCGCGACTGTAAACTTTCGTAACTGATGCATGCGCAATCAGGGTGTTAATTTGAGACCAACAAGAGAAGCGGCATCGATGCCTTAGTGTGTAAAGTTGCTGGCGAAATGCTGAGGGTGGTGGCACCGGGTTTCGTCGACAGAAAGTATGCGCCCTGCTAATGCCCTGCGAACGTTAAGCCCGGTGGAGGAGACGGATGTTTTTTTGTCGTTTTTGAAAAGCGTTTCGTTACAAATAGCAGGGATTTGAAAGATCTGCATTGTTTCAGCAGTATCCGATAAGCATTTGTATTATGATGCGGAGCTGTATTACGAGACGTGACGACGTGTAGACCATGCGTTACATCTTGTGACGGGTAGAAAACAATTGTTCCAGAAAGAGTACTGGGACACAGTCACGTTTGTTCGCATTTGCCGCTGGGGCTGCCTTTTGGACAATTTCTTGGGCAGCGTCCTACGTGGGGCGGACAGTTCACCATGCCAATTTTACATGACCTCGCGACGCTTTTCTTGCAGTGGGTGCGTCACGACGATGCTTTTTGTTTAGTTTTTGTTTTGAACGCCTTGGGTTTTATGCAAGTTTATCATCTGGCATGTTGAGTGTGCATGCCCTAAAGTCTTTTTAGTCGGAGTGCAACAAAATATTAGCAAGCTGACGCCGCACGAAACGTGATATCGTAAATCATCGTGCTAGTTATTTTCTGCTGTCTTCCATCTTAGGGAGGACGGCGCTTGTCTGCTTACATAATTGGCGAAAATGCGGACCTTTGTTTTCGACTGCTCGATGAACTCAAATGTTTCAAGTTTTTAAACTAAAAGCAAACGGTTGTGAACTTTTCAGTTTTGACATTTTTCACAAGGCGGTGCGCTGGCTTGTTAAGTTGCAGAATTTACGAGGTTGGTGGCCCTTGTATCCTCGTCCTGGGTCGGCAGAATCATTTGCTGGTACGAAAATAACTTGATGGTGTTGACGCCGCTGTTTGTGGTCTTGAAATTGTTCACATAAGGCGGTGCGTTCGCCTATCCTCTTACACATCTGGCGACTGCGGCGGCTGTTGTTATCGAATCCTCAATAATCACCAATGCTTACTGCTATTTAAACAATTAAAGCTGTTGGTGGGAAGGACTGCCCCTCATTCTGCTCCTCCGTACCTTTCGAAGAGTCTTCCGTAAATGATCGAGAGACGAAATTAAATGGGGTTTTTCTGGAAGTGGTCAGGAACCATGTTCGCGATTGAGCCCGTAACGAATGTGGTATGGGCTCTTCTAACGTGACGTGTCTCCAAACCAGCTCATCGAATGGCTTGTCCAGCACCGCGGTAAGCTTTTAAGACGGCCGGATAGGGAACATCCTCTGGCGTATCTAGGCTATCGCAAGGAGGCACAGTCAGACTTGTGTTGGTGCGCAACCAGTCAGTTACACCCAGCTGAAGCAGACATACAGACGAATTTGCCACGAGATCCTTATTGGCTAGGATGACGTCTACTTTTGCTAAACAAAGCACCGTTGCGTCACGGCAGTAGAGCGATGATATTGAGGGTCTTCAGTTCAGGCCTCGCGTGTGATAAGACATCTGCACGGTAACCAATGGTGATGCTTTCTCAAGTCGAGGTCTTGTGGAGAGAAAGAGATATCGGGATGTTGCCAAGGATTGCAGCTGTGATACTGTAGCATTCAAAATGCATACTCCTTCTTCACTTTCTTTCAGAACCAGCACACTGTTAGTGGCGTTCCAGTACATGGGTTGCAGCGTTTCCCAGTTTTGGCAAAGCGAAACCGGGCCGCGCTCATGTACTCTACAGGAAAAACTCGGACAACAAACATTACCGGAAATTCCTGTGTAGGGGGTAAGTGTTCTGCCGGTCTTGTTGCAAAAACGTGGAAGCCATGGATGGTTGCAATGGCTATTTCGGGCATTGTGCTTCGATGTCGACCATACCCTTCCAGCACGAATCGCCTGCAAGCTAATTAGTGTGACGGAGAATACAATTTGCCGTGTTTCGCGCTGGACGGGAAATTCCAAGCTGGCCTGCGCCTTCAGGGTGAAACCAGATGGGTTTCTACCTTTAACTATTTGCGACGAATTGCAATCTCCGCAGGTGTCCCGAGGACGTCTTGTCGTCATAGAGACATTTCGCCCGGGTGCATTAATCATCCAGTCAATGGACTAGGCGGCGTCACGCAGGTGTTCCTTGAAAACTGGTTGTCAATTGATGGCTGTGCTGCACAGCCTAAGTAAACACTCTTTGGTTTTACTTGAGAGTGCCTGTAGGCCGTGCTCTTTTCCTTCGAGCTCCGCGTGCGCCAGGAAGTGCGTTTTGATTTCTCGGAGTGCGTTTCCATAATGGTTCAATTAGTTGTTCTAGTTCTTCCTTTGATAGGAGTATTTGTTACTAGCGATTACCTCTGACAAGACCTCGTTTTAGTACCCTGGCCTGCGGAGCACCGCCTGTGATAGACTGTGGTCGTGTAACAACCACTGTTGTGCTGACTGTTGCCTAGGCCGAAAGAGAATAGCGAATGGAATCGATGATTGGTTGATGTCCTGTACGTGCATCTCGACGTATAGAGGTCAGACTGCAACTACCACTGTTGTGCTGTCCGTCGCCTAGGCCGAAAGCTAGTAGCGAATGGAATCGATGATTGGTTGAATTCCTGCATGTGCATCTCTCTTGGCGAGGTCAGCCTGCAGCGTTTGCGGCACGTGTAATTTTTCAGGAGCCGACGAGATTGCCAGGCACGTATGCATATAGACAAAGATGCCATAGATGCTGAGCACATACAAGCAGGCGGTGAGCTATATAAGCGGAAACCATATTCGGAGCTGGGGAGAGCACGCCACAATTGTTGTTAGGCACGCGTCTTCCCGTGCAAAGTAGGATGTGGGTGGTGGTAACTCATAGCAAATGCTGAGTAGCCGAGAGCAAGATCGGGCGTCACCGTATGGCTGCCTACTAGTTTATGATGCAGGCCTGGTGTGTGATGGGATGCCTTAGGCGAATGGCATCGTGGGACGTGCTAAGGCTTTACCTAGTATGTTACCGGTTTTGCAGCCCGCTCCTAACCGCTGCGCTGCCATATTGCACTAGACGCTTGGAATTGTTGTTTTTTTTCTGTATCCCACACAAGGATAGGAAGTTTATTTCAGCTGGAATGACGCAGCTCACGTGCATGCTTCAGTACCGTTCGGTGCATCGAGTGGGGTGTGCAGGTTGAGTGTTCTCGCTGGATCTGTAGGAAGTGCGTATCCTGCAGGTTTCACCTAGAATCCAGTGGACGGTAGTGAAGAGTACAGCGGTTGCTGTAAACCTGCCGCTTTATTGTACATTGACGATATTTGGCGCCAGCTTTTGTAAGCATTGTTACTGTGGCGCTAAGAAGTACTGGGTTACAATCACTACTATTCGCCACCCTTTTTTCATGTCAAATACTGTTCATGTGGTTTTAACGAGAGAGCAATGTGCATATTGGCATTGTCAACGTTATCTCTACTGCAGGATATGCTGACGTCGTGGCAGTACCGTGCTGGTCTTGATGGCAGGGTGCCGTTTCACTACCAGCAGATACTGCGGTGAAGACGTGGCAGAGGTGTCGGAACGGCCAAATCACACTTCGCCACAACAGCGACGGTGCGACATGTGTAGTTCATTCGTTTTAGATACCCAACGTAGACGTACAATGCACCTCCAGGGCAAGCAGCGTCTCGTATGTTTCATGTTTTCTGTGCACCATGGGATTTAAGCATAGCGAGCCTTCAAACCTTGCAGAAGGTGAGCCTTGTACAGCATCGGTCCAAAATAGTTGCCATTTTCATCCACCTGGGGGGCTGTAACAATTCAGCCTTCTCTCTGGAGCGGGCCTGGTGTCGTGCATATGTTCTGTAGGGTTGGTTGTCTGCCTTATGCATACACTGCATGTTTACTTTGGGCACCTGAGCAATGCACCACTGAAGCTAAGCTTTCGATGCGGTCGGGAAATATGATTTGACTGTTCTGAAAGGTCTGTAGTGTGACTCCCGTTGTCCCCGAAATTTCGCTCGAACCTTCACGGAGTAGACATACGTATCAGAACGTTCAAAGAAAAGAGGATGTCTTAACAAACCTGCTGGAGACGAGACTGTGCCCTCGCGTGTTTATCATAATTCACTTAGGTTTGCCGTCTGCTGATTGCTGTTATCACGTGTCGCTTTACTGCAGCAAGTGCTACCAGCCAGACAGGACCATGAAGAACATGACAGCTCACGCTTTGGAACCTATTCTTTCAAAGATTCTTGCGATGGTCGAAATTGGCTCCTCGGACAACAAAGGTGCGTAAGATCTGGTGTCGTGCATATGTTCGGTAGGGTTGGTGCTCTGCCGCGTGCATTCACTGCAGGTTTACTTTGGGCACCTGAGCAATGAACCACTGAAGCTAAGCTTTCGATGGGGTGGCGAAATAAGATCTGATTATTTCGGATGGTCTGGAATATCATTTGTGTTGGCCCGCAAATTTCGCGTATACCTGTAGTGTCGTAAGTTTGGGTCAAAAGAGTAGACAATAAGGTTCATCTCTGGCTTGCGCAAGGGCGTACGCGTTCCCTGTCATTTATAATTCACGTAGATGTGCCGAGTGTGTTGTGTGCTTGCTGCTTTTGTCAAGCGTATGGATATCAGGACGGCGCACTTTTGGGAATCTGTTCATTTCGTGACATGTTGCGTGTGCGAGCCTGTCAAGCAGTACCGAATGTGAAAGTTTGTCTCTCGGCAATGTCATGAGGGATTTCGGTGGAGCTTTGAGTCCCAGAAACTGCGGTAGAGATGCTCCTGATGCCTTGCTTGCATATATCACGAAATCGAAAGCCCGGGATTGCGCTGTGTCCAGGAAAAGGTCGTGTAAAGATCACAAAGCCGCTACCACGTCGATAGGTGAGTCGTGTGACAAGACAATGCCAAACGATTTGGTGCCCGAGCAGCTTGTGAGCTTGGTCAAGCGCAGGAGACAATCACGATATTCATTTCTAGAGCATATGTTGAGGAGAGCTTAGCCATTTTACACGTGAAAATGAAATACGAATTAGATAGTAATTACTCTTGCCTGTGGGGCTAGTAAATGGATACTGTGCAACTTGAATTTTATGCGTACTTCCTGTGTGAATATCCCTAGGGCACCGTATGGTCACAATTTGTCGTTTATCATGCGCCATATGGCTGACGAGGAGTTGGCACCCGCCACGACTTGTGGTGCGACGGGCTCTTGATTTTGCTAGTGTTGGCTTTCCCGTATGGCATAGCGTGTAAATGATGAGCAGCTGCACTTTTTTTCTGCATTTGTATCTTTGTGTAGCACTTGAAACTATGCCTAGCTGCGTCGTATAATAGTCACGTATCACTACAAGCTAATGAATGAAGTGGTTTTCCCCACAGGGCGTATGTTCATCTCGAATGCGATTTCGTCTTTTAACGCTCTTGCTATTAGTACGGAGCTCCCCGCTGTGATACGTGTGGATCCGGACATCCTGAGATTCTTCGCTTGAGAGGTCGCAGGATGTGGGTTTAAATGAAAATATGCGTGCGGGAAACTGAGCCTCCTAAGTTACTGCCTTACGGTTAACATCGTGTGTTTGGTCTGGGCATTCGGGCATCATTTTTAGAGCCTCTGAGAACCTGGTGGCCGTAGAACAAATGATTTACTATACTTAAGGCACCTGAGGACTATCCTTACTGCAGTGGTGTAGTTCCTCCAGGATGGTTCGAAACATTTGCAAGGCCTAGCGCATCGCTTCTTCAGCGCAGAAAAGCTGCCCTCTCGAGCCAACCCTGACATACTGGCAGAACCGCCCACAGGCATGGTTTCAAGCTGCGTGGTCGTCGCCCCCGTTGGGGTTAACCAGGCTGTGCGTTTCCTGGTAACTAGAGTACTTCTTGGCAAGGATAGGAAATGGCATGATAAAGATATATTGTACAGGAAGATCCACTGCCTGCGAGGCAGATCTATATAGTGTATGGGCCAGCCCCTTCAAGCTAATTGGATCCCCTTGCGCCTGCACCCCTCTTCAATATTTGTGAGCAGGGGCATCTTCGTTTCCACTTGAATCTGAAGAGCGGATGACGACACAGATGCTTTTGTTGCGCGGGCAGATAGTGAGCCGCACTGCGCGAGGGCTGCAGGAGAGCCAGTCGGACAGAATTGGCTACCAGAAGACTGCCTCGTATTGCATGAAAAGGGAGACCCAAGTCATCACGCCACTACAATCACTAAGCAACTGTAAAAAGGTCTCGTGTCAGCGTATGGATGCAGGCCCGATGTGTGATGTTGATTTGTGACGTCGCTACAGCCGTTGACGCCTGTCTTTGTTGCAGTCATACATGGGGACTTGTCTTAACATTTTCGCCAAATTACATGTAGAAGCGCCCGGCTGTCGGGCTCCTTTTGCGGGTGTCGCTGTTGTGGTCAGCAAGGGATTGGGAATACACCTTCTTGGATTGGTAGCAAGTACGTGTACAGCGACTCTTGGGGCAGGGTCGAATGAAGCAGGTGCATTTTCAGCAGGTAGACCTCGTCTGGTCGGCTGCCTATAACGGGGCCTACATTGTGCTTTATGTGAGCTTAGGTGCAGCAACACGGGTTGGCACACTTGCACGCAGAAGGTGAGTCTCATGTGGTACCAGTCAAAGGCAAGCTGTGGTACCCGCAGCAGCCAAAATGAACGTGATTTATACACTGCATAAGGCACGTTATTCACGCAGTAGGTTGGAGGAGACTGGATGCCTTTGTAATACACCGTCAACAGCTTGCGCTTGAATCAATTTTAAGCTGTTTTGTTGCCACAGCGTTCTACGATTGCACGCATACTTCGAAGCAACATGCTTGTGGAAATGGGTTAACGCGCACCAGGTTGTAGGCTGCACTGCACAGTATTGCAACATAATGATGGTGGTCGTAGACGTAGTAAAACATCCGTTGATTGCTGTGCGCGTTGTTGACGAGGTGGTCGCAGTGATTGGTTGATATCTGTGGGAGTAGATGCCCGGTAATGCCGACACCCTCGCGGTTGTTTGTTGGTTGCTATGGCAGACCGTGAATGTGCTTCTACGTTTGCTGTAGCGATTGCTTCCGTAACAGCTGTATCTTGAAGGAGTAAGATCAAATGATGAATATTCCTTCGTTTCCGCGAATACGCTGTTGTGTTAGGACTCAGTCGTGAAGTCTCCTCTCGTTTGTTGAGGACGTTCCACGGCTGTGCATCAACTCAAGGATCCTTCGAGCTTTACGCTCCCAATGGGGATAATATGTAACCTAAGTGGGGTCAAGAGCAACGGGTGGGTGTTTGGTTTGCGAGCAGCTGGTTAGTTCAAGAAACCACCCTCGACATGGCAACGCGACAAAGTAGAGACGCCGTTGCAGGTAATGTGACTATCCCTTGTGCACTGTTACCCGGTGGATTCGATCGAGTACTCTTTCGAGCATTCTCTATAGAGCAACTATGTACACAGTATGCCAAGATTGTTATTATTGCAAGTATTTCCACAGTGCACGCGCTACTGTAAGCTGCTCCAGGAGCATTTTGAAATCCAGCGAAGTTTCTGGCTTGCAGTGCGATTTTCATGCTTCGAAAACACTGTGTGGGTGCTAGGAACTCGCCCTAGTGATTACATAATCCCTGACGTCTTAAGCACGCACCACTAACACATGGAACAACTTGTAAACCGATGAGCCTTGGATTGGTAGGATGTACGTCTCCTGCGAGCATTGGTATAGGCACCAATGATACGAGTGGATGCTTTCACAGCGTACAGCAGTTATTTTGTTTTTTTTATTGACAAGGGCTGCGCAAGCTGTTGATATAAGGTGCATTGTTCGTCCTGGTTGGTGCAAACGCACATCTGTGGTTGTTCTTGACACTGAGCAGATAGTGCGCGTCATGTGAAATGCGTCGTAGTAGTAGTAGGCTGGTAGGCCTTTAGACTCGTGAGCCTTGCTTGTCTTTAGGGTTCCGCGGTAGCGAATTTCTTTCCAAATTATGCAGTCTGCTGTATGTACGTGTATTTTGGATGCGTAATCTATCCAAGCAGTTCCTGCGGCAATACCAGGAAGCTTATGTATCGAATTTTAAGCATTGTCTAGTGCCATTTGATGGCCTTGATTATTGCTGCTTCAGCTGCCCAATTCCTTGCTTTCGAAAGGGCAAAATCAGGGGAGACTATCGTTTTCTCACCATACGCAAGATTGTGCGTAACATGAGCAGTGGGCATTGTGAGGGCATTGACTGGCAATCATACTACACATGCAAGGTTTGGTCTACGGCTGCAGATGACTGGTTGAGGGGGGTGAGACACTACATTCATGCCAGAAGAGTGTTCCATCCCCATTCGTCCCAACGGATGCGCCTTTCCGCGGACAGTTTTTTTTATTTTGGAGGTGGATGCTTGCGTGACGCAATCTATTACTGCATTGTCGACCAGGAATATGGAGCTGAACTAAGCAGGAATAATATAGCAGCGGCCCTTTATTTTCCTGTATACCCCACAGTGACTGTTAGGGGCGGCTACCAGTCCTAGAGCACCAGCAAGTGTGTAATGGCGGCGTGAGGTAAGTGGGCACTGAGTCCGAATGGACAGGAGATGGAAAGAGCAACTTAAATTTCCAGTATGCTAGCGGTAGCAGGATAGCTTTATTTAAGTGTGAATCTGGTGGCAGCTGTTGTGCATTATGTTCCCCTACATTTGCATCTGTTTTGGAGCAGATGTTTTGAGCTAACGTAGCCACGTGATAGAATTCGCTTGTGTGCAGAAGTATGCGATAATTGCTACCATGCAGAAGCCGCCTTCACGCGCACGCTTTGAGGTGCTCTGTCTTTTTCCACAGTGGTCGTCTCAGCGCAAATCCGCCAAAAAATATAGACGAATATTGATTATAGGTAGCTGGGACTTCTGCACGTTTACATTGGTTAATGCGTGCATGTGGAAAGCTGTGTTGGTGTCTGCCGTGCAATGATGCATGCCGAATAGTTGAGCAGAATCCAATGGCATTACTTCAGTGGGCGGTTCAGAATGGTGCTCCAGGCTGTGGTTGCACCTGACATTTTGGCGGTGCTCTGCTTGATTGTTGGGGCGTTTTCAGGATGCTTTGGTTGTTTGTATGCGACGTGATTGACCACCAGTGCGCGAGAGGCTATAGGTTTCCGCGCTTGCGGGGCTGCGTCGGTGAACTACAACAGTAAAAGAGAAGCAAGTTTACACACGCGGCTGCTCTTATTTTTTTCCATATTTGGACGTGGACGGGATCTCATTCAAGTTAGCACACGAGATGTAGAGGCGAAGAAGGCGAAAGATCGTTCCACAAGATCTCCACAGGAAGACCATACGTGCACTTTCAACTGGACGTCTTCAATGACTGCGCGTGTCGCGCTGTTGTGAGCGTTTATTGTCGATCTGCACATACGTGGTTAAGGCATTGTGTAGCTCCGTGCCTTTCCGCCATTTTTTTCGACACTGTGGCTGCATGCGAGGTCCACGCAGTTGTTCCTGGGAACGGACACAGAAACAGTTGTCTTCGTGTTGGCGTCTCTTCGCCTGCTGCTTGTCAGCCCTTTGTGCCAGTCTTTGTGATACTCACACATAGCAGAACTTCCTGGCCTAAATTCTGCTCTGGGCTATGAGGAGGAGTTTACCGTTTGTTAGATACCTGCTGCCTGTGCGTAAAAGAGGGTGGCGATTTTCTATCCGTGGTTCTGCATGAACTCACATAACGGAAGCCTGAGTGAAAATGAGTGGCATTGTTTCCTGCGTGTGTTTGGACTGGTGCTACGCAGGATGCCTGTACTTGAAGTTTCCGTGGTGCGTTTAATGTGCGTTGGGACCCATGTAAAATAATGTGCTGTTTGGTTATCAATCGAGCGTCAACAGGCGATATATCTTGTAATAGCGCAGCCTGTCGTAGCTGCGG
>CAJFCZ010000178.1:0-22034 GCA_904066245.1 Eimeria sp. OTU-Y
CGCGTGCAGTGGCACGCCTAGCAGCGCGCACTCCAGTTCTAGCATGGGGTCGAACAAATTTTCAGCACTAAGCCTCATTGTTCCCCAATGTACGCCCACAGCCACTTCTGCTTTAATGTCTTTGAATAAGTTCACTGCCTCTTGAGGGTTAGCATGCTGAAACCTGAGGTCCTCGTTGGGTTCGTAGGCGCCTATAGCAAGTGCTGCGAGGTGGAAAGGTCCTAACAGCCTTCCGATTTTCTTAAATTCATCGAAGTCTGGCCGAAAATATGAAGTGTCTCCCCCAAAGAAGAAGCTATGCTTAGGACCATGCAAGGCAAAGCCCCCCCACAAAGAGGTATTATGGTCCGTCTTCGCTGCACTGCGGCCGCTCCAGTGAACGTTCCCCACAAATGTAATTTTAAAGCGATCGACTGGCAGGTCCGAGTCGGAAGAAGTAAGGGGATACTGAATCTGCTGCTGCTGTTGCTGCTGCTGCTGCGAAAGCTGCTGCTGATAAGCCATCCAGCGGGTGGTGCCCCGGAAAGGCCGACGGCGAGGGGAATGGGAAGAGAGTTGGTATGATAATGAGCCGTTGATATCTGTTGCTGCTGCTGCTATGCTGCTACTACTGCTGGTGCTTCCTCCTTCCTGTTCCTCCGTGTGCGCAGCATTTTGCGCAAATCTTCGCGAATAAAGGTACGGCGATCGAATCCTCGTACGTCCCTGCATCCCGTCATTTTGCTGCTGCTGGTGCTGCTGCAGTAGCAGGAGCTGCTGCTGCTGCTGCTGCACTTGCATTTGCATTTGGCTGGGTTTCTTCCAGACGCCATCTGTGCAGCTGTAAGACCCCCTCCTCGGCATACAGCTCAGCGTCCTGGTTTCTCCCCACGTGAACTCGAACACCCTCTTGGGAGAGCAGCCGTGCTTAACTAGGAACCAGGCGACCCCCTCGGGCACATAGAACATGAGATGCTTGAACCTGCCTTTGTGGGTTCTGCAAAGCTGTATGATATCCCCCTCCATGATGTGGTCCTGGTGGTTGTGTGAAAGGATAACCAAATGCAGCTCCGCCGGCAGCTCACTGACCCTAGCGGGCGCCCGCCTCATCCTCTCTCCCAAGCTACCGCACAGCCTGTTGTTGACATAAGTGATCACTTTCTTGGCCCATTCATTCATGGCTCCCACGATGTCCTCTCCTAGCACAGGATCAATTAATACATTTAGGCCGTCCAAAGTCAACACCCCACTCGCATGCCCTAGCCACGTGTACCTGACCCCTGCTGCTGCGCCCATCGATGGGGGGCCTGGACCCCCGTATACATCACCAAATGCTGGCTTGAGGACAGGGAGGTGATTTTTTAGAGCAGCAGCAGGGGGCCTTCGGGCGACGCGGTGGTGCTTGATCCATTTAGGCAGCCACTTCAGTTGATCCGCCATTAGTCGCAGCTGTTCTCTCTCCTGAGCTGTGAAGACACCCCAGGGATACAGATACTGACCCCCCACCTTCACCGCCCTTGTCAGGCGGGAGGGGTGCACTGCTTCTGCTAATTGCTTGTAAGCGCGCATGTAGACGGAAGAAGAAAGGAGACGGCGAGGTGTTATACCTGCTGTTGCTGCTGCTGCTGGGGGAGGTGATGATGCTCGGGAGGAGGGGGATAGATGCCATCTGCTGCTCAAGCTGCTTCTTCTTCTCTGCCTTCGGCTGCTGTTGCTGGCTTCTAGCAGCAGCTCATACAGGCCCACCCCTCCCTCCTTCATCAGCAAAGGGTGGAGTTCCTGCGGAAGTCGTATTGTCTTTGTTTTCTTGTTCTTCTCCACCGCCCAACCTTCTCGCAGCAGCAGCTCATGAAGATCCTCCTCTTCTTCCTGCTGCTGCGGAAGTTGTCGTCTTGCTGCTGCTGCAGCAGAAACTGCGGCTGCTGCTGCTGCTCGAGCACCAGCCTGCGCCTCAACTAAAGACTGTAAGACACGCATCGAAGGGGCCGAACGCGCATCAGCAGCACGTCGTCGCCGCTGCTGCTGCTGCAGCTGCAGGAGCAGCAGCAGCTGATGCTCAGGGGAATGATGCAGCAAGAACTGTTGCTGCTCACGAGACTGCTGCAGTGACAGCTGCTGTTGAAGCTGCACCAGCGGTCCACCTGTCCTATCCACTGCTGACGGCTCCTGATGCACCAGCTCCTGCTGCTGCACCTGTTCCTGTACCAAGGCTGCAGCAGAAGGCCGCCACCGTACGATGCGCCCTGCAGCAGCAGCAGCAGCTGCTGCTGCTGCTGCTGCCGAATCCCGAGCCAACTTGCCCTGCAGCACCTGATCCACCACCTCCCCCCATACAAGCAGCAGCAGCACCAACAACACTGCTGTAGCAGCAGCTGCTACTGCACTTAAAAAAACCTGACGGCCCACCTTGTTCGGGCCCCGTACACCTGCTACAGCTGCTGTTGCATCGATTGTTCCTGCATCCACTGCTGCTGCACGCGGTGGCGCTTTATCCGCTGCTGCTGAGTGTGGTACTGCTCCTCCCCCCGCGGTTGCATGCATTGCTGATGCATGTGATGCTGCTGCTTGTGATGCTGTTGCACCTGTTGCTGGATCCCCTGACACTGCATGGGCTGCTGCATGTGATTCAGCAGCATCTGCTGCTGCTGAATATGTAGCTGGTGCATGGGGTTCTGCAGCATCCGTTGCTACTGCATGTGGCACTGCTGCATGCATTCCTGCTGCATGCGTTGTCGCTCCATGCGCTGCTGTCGCATCTGGTGCTGCTTCATGTGTTCCTGCTGCATGCCTCACTGCTGTATTTGTTGCGGCTGCGTGTGCTGCAGCTGCATCGGGTGCCGCTATATCTGGTGCTGCTGCATGCGTTGCCGCCGCATGCGTTGCTGCTGCGTATATTGTCGCTGCACTACTTGCTGTTGCGTTTGTTGCCGCTGCATGCATTGCCGCCGCATGCGCTGCTGTTGCGCGCGTGGCCGCTTCATGCGTTGCTGCTGCATGTATTGTCGTTGCATGATTTGCTTCTGCATTTGTTGCCGCTACATGCGTTGCTTCTGCATGCGTTGCTGTTGCGTGTGCTGCTGCTGCACGCGCTGCTGCTGTATGCGTTGCTGTTGCATGCGTTGCTGCTGCATGCGTTGCTGCTGCATCTGGTACTGGGGGTGCTGCTGCTGCATTGAGGGGCCCCGAATCGGGCCCCTCTCTCTCCGTAATCATTTACACTGGGCCAAGTAGCAGCAGCGGCTGGTGGAAGTGCTGCAGCAGCTGCTGCAGCAGCAGCCGCTGCTACTGCAGCGGCTACACCAGCTGCTGCTGCCGCAGCTACAGCTGCGGCAGCCTGTGGAGTCCCCTCTGCCTGTAATCTGGGGCAGCTGATTCAGCTGCTTGTACTGGTGGTGGTGGTGGTGCTGCTGCTGCTGCCTGCAGCAAGGCCTGCAGCAGCAGCAGCAGAGCTGAATGCGGCGGACGGAGACCCCAAAGCCGCAGCAGAGGGGCCCACGGACCGGGGCGACATCAACAGTAAGCAGAAGTGGTTGCTGCTGCTGATCTAACACTGCTGCTGATGTTGCTGCTTCTGCTGTAGATGCTGCTGCTGCTGCTGCAGCACAGGCAGTCCCTTGGGGCTCATCTGCTTGTTGTCTCCTGCCGCTTCGGACGGAACCAATTCTGAGGTTTGCCGCAGCTGCCGCAGCTGCTTTTGCGGCCTCTGCTGCTGCTGGACGCTACCTTGCTACAGATTCCCTTGCAAATGATTCCTTCTGCTGCTGCTGCTGCCGCCGCCGCCGCGGACTGCTTTGCTGCTGCTGCAGCAGCAGGATCGTTGTGTCCCCACCCTTCTAATGTTTGGGGTCCCAAATCTTACTCAGCTTTTAGTGTTTAGGGGTTAGGATTTACTGCTCAAGAGGAGAAAAGTGACCTCACCCGCGCAATTGCGTCCCCGCTTATTGGGGCTTAGGTAGCTCCTGCTGCTGTTGCTGCTCCGGCTGCTGCTGCTGCTGCTCCGGCTGCTGCTGCTGCTGCTCCGGCTGCTGCTGCTCCTCTTCCTACCAATATTTTCTTGTTGTTGTTTGATGAGGAAGGGGGAAGGGAGTAGCAGGTCGTGCAAGAAAGGACATCAACAGCAAACAGCAGCATCTGCTGCTGTTTGCTGGTGGTGCTCCTGCTGCAATGATGTATGCGAGGGGCTGGAGGCGGGCCCGCTAAAGCCTAAATCCAGAACCCCACAGATTTGGATCTAAGGAGGGTAATTCTCGACGAATTGGCACTCGATTGCAGTTGCTGCTGCAGTTTTTGCCGGCATGCTGGCCCCTGGACAGCAGCAGCAACAGCAGCAGCGGCTGCAGCACCACGCCAGTTACTGTGGGCAACCCTGTATCCGTCGATATGACTGATTTTGCTGTCGATACCAGCGCCGCCGCTACAGTAGCAGCAACGACAACAGCAAACCTGCCGTGGCACGGCACCGGCAGGCTGCTGCGGCACGACGAAACGCCCGCAACCCCTCGCACCCGTGGAGGGAGGGAATGGAGCTTCTCTGGGGAAGAGCATAACTCAGAAGCAGCAGACAGCACAGCAGCAAACAACACGGCAGCAGAACCAGCCTAAGGGTATGCAGCAGCGAATTCCTTATCGCATAGTTTGGGGTCGAATGCTGCCCTCCTGCTTCCCGTGGGGCAACGCTAAGTAATCATGCCTGCGGCGTTATGTGCCCCTATCACTGCTACCCTTTCTCTTTATAAGCAAATGTGCAACAACGGCAACCATGCTGCTAAGGGGGGCGACTAAAGATCGTGAATCCTTCCTTCCTTTAAGGCGTAGGGGGGCAGCCTGACACTGCTTTCCTCTAAACCCAAAGCGGTGCCTTACTAGTGTTTCCCATTACTGGGTCCCCCTTGGTGAGTTGCTCGGCTTCGTCCTGCAGCGAGCTAAGCTGTAGCTTGCTAGCTAGCAGGGTAGGTACCTACCTCCCTATGTGGGTAGATGAAACCCCAGCCTTCTGTTAGTCAGCCGCATGGTTTCCGAGTGAATTCCACACGGCGTTAGTAACAATGGGCTAGTTAGCTAGCTAGCTAGCAAGCTAACGACCCTGAAGCGAGTTAGGAAGACAGATAGAAGGCCCACAGCAGCTAACTAGTAGGCCCACAGCAGGTGACTAGTAGAGGTGCGGTCACATCAGCCCACGGTCCGTGCCTACGTGACTAGCTGTCTAGCTAACGGTGGCCGCCTATTTGCCGATCTACTTGTTGCAGAGGCTGGGCGCGTAGCTTGCGATGCTTTTCTGCCTAGCCAGCTAGCTGTTCGGCTATTCAGCACGACTAGGTACTTAGGTACCTGACATGCTGCAAGTCTGTGTTGGTGAATGCAAGTGAAAGGAAGTCGTCGACAAGCGACTTGCTGCTGGAAACCTCACCAGCAGCAGTGGCACCGGCGGCAGCTGCGGCAGCAGGCAGAGGCCGCAAGAGGCAGCAGCAACGGGCGACAGAACCAGGCAACAGCAGCAGGCAGAAGCCGCAAGCACATCCCTCAGTAGCAGACGCCGCTGCCGCAGACGACACCGCCGCCGCCGGCGCCACTTACCAGGAGCACTGCTTCTGCAGCATCTGTTACGTGGTTGTTGTACGATATTCCCCTATGAGGCCTCTTGAAGGAATCCATCAACAACGGGGGTGAGCACTGGCGCCGTTTATGATGGTTAAGATCAGAGCAGCATGTGCTTCCTCATCAGAATAATACAGAAGAGAACATTTGAGACGCCTCACGAGCTGCTACCCCATGCTGAAGGCGCCGCCCTTCTATTTACGAGCTGCTACCCCTTGCTGAAGGCGCCGCCCTTGCTGTCTGCTGCTGTTGCTGCGGCTGTTACTGTATACCAGCAGCAGCAGCTGCGGAAGGGTCTGATGTAGCAGCAGGCGCAGTAGCAGCAGCAGCAGCAGCTGCGCCTGTTCCCCCGACTGGTAACGAATAGGCTATATTGGAATTAAGATGCTATTGCTGCGGCCGCTGCCGCCGCAGATGCTGTTTCCGTTTCAGTGGGATTCTTACTAGGCTACTGGCATATCTTGGAGGGTGGGCATGCACTGCGGTAGCAAACAAATATGATATGCTTCTATGCGTAGACATTCAAAGCACAAGGAACACAATTGCAAAAAAAGAACTCAGCAGGCTGAACTGAAGCCAGCACGTCCTCCCTCAGTCAGGCACGCACTGCTTTGGGTCTGAAACAGCGGCTGTAGCAACGGCGAAGTCTGAATGCCACCCAAACCGTTTGTAGCGGGTGCCACCGCCGCCGCCACACCTGCTGATGCTGCAGCAGCGCCTGTTGCTGCTGCTGCAGCACTTCGTTGTTTGGGGATAAATGTATGTTATTTCCAGTATAGGGCCCATTCATGGAGTCTGTCTACAACTGCAGGGAAGAGAGAACCAGCGCTGTTTATAATGATTGAGATGAGAGCAGCTTCTGCTTCCTCATCAGAATAATCTAGAAGAAAACGTTTCTTTACACGCTCCATCGCCAAACACACTACGCGGCCTCCGCTATTGCTGCTGCTGTTACCGGTGCTGCTGGTAGTAGTGGTTGGTGCAGCAGGAGGAGGAGAGCCGCAGGCTGTTGTTGCGGTGCCTGCCATACCCTGCGGCCAACCCGCTGATGCTGCTGCTACTGAAGCATCACTCTTGTATTCTGCGTTGTGACTCCCTCCTGGAAGAACAGCCCGTCCTGTCTGCTGTTGTTGCTCCTGCTGCTGCTGTAAGACTGCAGCAGCAGCTGTGGATATGTCTGCTGCAGCACCTGCTGGAGCACCTGCAGCAGCGACTCCTTCCCCAACGGGCGGTGAGTAAGCCCCATTGACCCTAAGAGGCTGCTGCTGTTGCTGCTGCAGCAATTGCTGTTCCTGTCTGTCAGGGATTCTGACGAGGTTTTTGGCTATATCTTTGAGGCTTGAGGTGGCCATACACTCCAGCAACAAGCATATTGGATGCGCGTGCATCCGCAGATATTTAAAACATAAACAACACAAATGCAGAAAATAAGAAAACTCCGCAGACTGAACTGATCCCAACACCTCCATCATCTCTCGACAAATCTTCATTGGAGGCGCAAACGGCTTCGGGTCTGAGAAACAGCAGCAGGAACAGCAGCAAGAGCACCATTACATGCAACAGCACATGCAGCGGCAGCACCTGATGCAGCAGCGCATGCAGCCTAGATCAAAGCCCAGCGGACGATCGAGACAGAAACAGCAGCAACATTTGAGACAGTAGCCGTTTGCCCCATTAATCCGGAATCGGTGTGCATTACCTCCGGAAGCTGTAGCATTTGCAGAACCACAACCACTAGCAATCGCAGCAGCACCAACAGCCGCAGCACCACAAGTATTCGCAGCATCAATAGCAGCAGCACCACAAGTATTCACAGCGTAAATAGAAGCAGCACCACAAGTATTCGCAGCAGCAGTACCTGCTGCAGCACCAATAGCAGCAGCAGACCATCCCCTAGTATGAATACAAGCTCGATAGCAGCACTAGTAACACTAGCAGCCGCAGTGTTAAGAGCAATCGCATTACTAGCAGCCGAGGAAGGCCTTCTCAAAGCGAACGTGTTGCGTCTCCCCAGCAATCTTCAACAGCAGGACTACCATTAGCGTTACTTTAAACAGGAAGAGCACTACAGTTAGCAGCAGCGGACCCGCACTAGGGGTAACAATAGTAGCATCAGGAGTTGCAGCCTTCGAAGCAGCAACACCTCCAGAAACAGGAGGACCACTAGGCAGCGAGCACCATTAGGAGCAGCAAGCCTTCTGCTAGTAGCAATCCGAAGTCAATGTGCAGCATCAGCAGGAGCGGCAATAGCAGCAGCAGTAGCAGGAACAAGCTTTATAGGCGGCAGCAGCAGCAGACCTTCCAGTGTGGATCCGAAATCAATGTGCACCATCTCCCCTACCTTAGCGGTAGCACTACCCTTAGCAAAAGGAGCAGCCGAGAGCAGCATTATGAACATCAGTACCAACACAATTACCATCATTAGCACGGGCACTCCTCTCCCCAGTATGAATCCAAATTCAACATAAAGCACCCCTTCACCAGTCTCCAGCAGCAGCACTACCATCAGCAAAAGGAGCCGCAGCAGCAGCACTACCACCATCAGCATCAGCAGGATTAGCGGCGCCAGCGCGAGCACTCTTCTCCCCACTATGAATGGGAATTCAATATACACCGTACTTCCCACAGTCTTCAGCCGCGACACTATCATTACCAACAGCAGCGGAAACAGCAGAACTAGTGCACATAAACATCATTAGCGCCAACACCAGCACGGTTAGCAGTAGCAGTAGCAAAAGAAATCCCCCCAGTATGAATCTGGAATCAACGTGCAGCCCATCCCCTGCAGCTCTCAGCAGCAGCATTGCCATTAGCAATAGCAGGACGAACAGCACTAGTACGCGCACCAGTAACACGCCTAGATGCTACAGAGCGGTCCTCCTCGTAGTATGAATCCGAAATCAATATGCAGCATATCCCTGCCAGCCTTCAGCAGCAGCACTACCATGAGCAGTAGCAGCAACGGACCTTCTGCTAGTATGAATCCGAAAGCACACTGCACTACCAGCAGCAGCACTACCAGCATTAGCCACAACAGCAGCATTAACATCGGTAGACCTTCTGTCAATATTGCATCAGAGAGCAATATGCAGCATCGTTTTATTCTGTCCTCAGCATCAGCATTAGCCACACCAGCACTATCAATATTAGTAGCAGGTGCAAAAATAGAAGCAGCAACACCAGCAGCAGCAGCAGCACCAGATCTTCCTCTAGTACGAATTCGAAATCAGTATGCAGCAGCATAGGCAGCAGCGTTAGCAAGGGCAACAACAGCACTAGCAGTTGGAGGGATTCTAGTATGAATATGAAATAAATATGCTGTATACAAATAGATATGTTGTATCAGCATCAGTATTAACAGCAGTACTAGCAGAAGCAGCATTAACAGCAGAAGCAGCAGCGCCAGCAACAGTAACAATACCAGCAGCACTAGCGCCATTAGCAGGAGCAGCGGCAGTATTCGCAACAGCAGCAGACCTCCTCCTAGTATGACTCCGGAATCAATATGCAGCATATTCAGAAGCACCAGTAACAACAGCACTAGCAGCAACAGCTCTACTGGCAGCAGCATTAACAGCAACAGCTTCAGAAGTAGCAGCATTAGGACCAGCAGGAGCATTAGGAGCAGCGGCGGGCCTTCTTCTAGTATGAATTTAAAACAAGAGCAGCCGCAGACCTCCTCCTAGTATAAATTCGAAGTCAGTATGCTGCATCTTCAGCAGCAGCAAAAACAACACCATCAGCAGCAGCACTAGCAGCATCACTAGCAGCATTAGCAAGAGCACGAGCAGTAGAAGCACTAGCATCAGCAGCAGACCTTCTCCTAGTATGAATCCAAAGTCGATATGCAGCATCTTCCCGTCACTCTTCAGTAGCAAATTATCCAAATGACGGTCGCCGACACCCAGCAAATACGTGGCGACGCAGTAACCAGCGCACGAGGCCAAGAAATTCCTCTTCAGCTCCTCTGCGCTGTTGCTGCCGTTGCTGCTGCTGCTGAGAGACTCTAGGTAAGAGAGCAGCGACTTATTCTCCCGCTTCACTTGGGCAAAGGAGACACAGCCCTCCAGAAACTCTATCAACCCATCCGACGCAGAGAACGCAACCACCTGCATACACAAATCCAAATCCTGAAACCTGCAAACTAAATCCTAGATCCTTGCCACGCAGAAGCCGCAAACTGTGCAGCAGCCCAGGGGTGGCAGCTGTGTAACAATGCACAGGTTGTCCTACGTAGGCCTTCACTTCTAGGGCTCCCGGCTTAGGGTCTGGTATTTAAGACTTTCGTGCAGCTCTTCGTTTACCGTCTGCAGGTCATGTGCTTCCTTTTTGCTCGTCAACAGCTCCCAGACAGGTGCCTGTAGCTAGTGTCTGTAGATAGCTGCTGCTAGCTACTTGTGCACTGGCTGTTTACAGCTAGCTGTGACTAGCTACTTGTCTATAGCTAGCTATCAATAGCTAGTAGTCTACCGTCAGATGTGCCTAGCTACCTGCCTCTTTGCTTGCTGCCTCTAGCTCGCTGGGAAGAGCGGCCTGAGGGGAGCTAGCGATCTGTAGCTAGCTCCTCCTAGCCAGCCCAGATGTCCGCTACCATCCCTTTCTAGAGCGTATTCTGTTGGTTTGTCACTAGCTAAATAGCTAGCTGTGCTTGCCTTATATGGTGTGAGTTTTAAATCAAGGCCGTAAAGCCGCAGCACGCGGTCCATGTATCCAATTAGCTGCAGCATCAGCACATCTTGTCGCAGGTCATCATCTGCTTTGTAGAGAAAACGCTGCAAACGCAAGACCCCCTGTTGCTGCTGTTGCTGCTCTTCATAGATCAGCGCCTTTATCACCAACGGGTACTGGCTGCTCTTCATCACGTAGCAGTCTTCCGCCACAATGTGCAGCAGCACAGAAGAGGAGTCAAACGGCAAAGGAATTCCAAACTCTGCTGCTGCTGCAGCTGCTGCATCTGCTGTTGCTGTTGCGTCTGCAGGAGAGGATGACTCGTTAAGGCAGGCATGCAACAAACTCCCTACGAGCGAGACACCCCCAGAAGCAGCCAGGTCACCGTCAGTTGCAGCAGCAGCAGCAGCACCCGCTGCTCCTGCAGCTGGGCCTGCATCCGCTGCTGCGGGGGCGCCTTCTCCTTCGGCTGTTTCTGCTGCCGCTGTTGCAGCATCAACCGCAGTAGCAGCCGGCGTCTGAGTAGGCCCCCCGTCTGTCGCCAGGGGCTCCCCCTCAAGCGAGCCCTCTGCTACGTTCTGCAGCAACAACTGCTGCTGCTGCTGCCCCTGCAGCAGCTCTCTACCCTCGTGCTGGTCCACCAGCGGGAAGAGAGACTGAAAGCCGTCACGACACAGCCTCTGCAGTGGCAGTAACAAAAACAGAAACAAAAGCACCACAGCAGCAGCAACACCCAAATGGAAAAGAGTATCTGAATACAAACGCTCAGCAGCAGCAGCAGCAGCAGTGGTAGTCATAGCGCCCCAATTCCTCAACGCATTTGGAGCAGCAGCAGCAGCGTCTGAGAGACAAAACCGGCAGCAGCCGTATCTGCAGGCGTTGCCTCCCCAGCACGTTGGCGGCACAGCAGCAGCAGATTCTTGTTATCTGCTCGCCTGCAGCAGCAGCCTGAGTCTTTCTGATCTCCTTTCTACTCTCTCCCTCCTGGCCTTGAGCTTCGTATTCAGCGACAGCAGCAAACTGCGAAGCGCCCGCTGCATCAGCACACACATGTCTCCACACATACTCAGCAGCAGCAGCAGCGAAAGCACCAATAGTAAGACCTAGAACAGGAGCTGCATCCGAGTAGCACATAGTACAACAAAACATCCAAATGCAGATACGCCAAGGCCAAGGTGGCTTAGGATCAGCACCTGCTGCTACTGCTACTGCTGTTGCACCTGTCTCTCAAGGAGCCGTAGGATCTTATCTGCCATTTCGGCCTGCTGCCGCACACGGGGATGCAGCGGCAGCATGTTCTGCTGTTGCTCTTGCCGCTGCTGTTGATGATGCTGACGCTGATGAGCTGGAGCTGAGGTGTAAAGGCGCCGTCTCCTCCTGCGGAGACAATCGAGGAAGCGCTGCTCAGCTCGCACGTACAGGTGACCATCCGCCTGAATTCACACACGAGGAAGACCGACAGTTTAGGGTTCGACAGCTTAGATGGTTCAACAGTGTAAGAAAGGGGGCTTTGCTGCTGCAGCGGAGGTGGAGGGAAAGGCGCAGACAACGGCAAGGGGGAGGAGAGCCAGGGACGTAACAAAAGAGGGAATTAACACCAGACATGGATACATAAAGCAACAAACGGGCACGGAAACCGCAGATATAGAGGCAAGAGCTGCTGCAGCAAGCAGAAACACCAGAAGCAACAAAGAGACATTAAACGAGAGGCAGAAATCAAATAGCAGCAGAAACACGAGGTGCAGCAGCAGCTGCAGCAGCTGCAACAGCAGCCGCAGCAGCAAAAAGACAGCAATAGCAGCAAAAGACAAAGCCAGCAGCAAAACCAGACAAAAAGAGCAGAAAACGGCGACGAGAGCAACTCAAGGAGACAGGAGCAACAGCAGGAAGAGAGAAAACGCAGCTGGAGGGGACAAACACAGCAGCAAAACGGGACAAAAACTGACGGAATGTTCCTTCCCAGACTGCAGCAGCCAATACAGCGTCAGCCCCAGCGACAGATTTGTTGCGCTGCGGCGAATTAAAGCAGCAGAGAGACGACCCCCGCTGCAGCACACATGCTGGTCCGTCCTGAGAAGCAGCAGCAGCAGCAGCCAGGGTAGCAGGCGAATTTGCATCAGCGGCAGGAGGAACAGCAGGATCAGCTGCAGTGGGAACCGCGCATTATTGTGAAAACGGAAGCAGGAGGAACGCAAAAAAGTCAACAGCAGCCACAACACCCGGACGAGCAGCAGTAGTAGCAGCAACGGCAGCAGCAACAGCAGCAGTAGCAGCACACCGAATGAGCTGGACGAGCTGCTGCATGAAGAACAGGATCTCCTCAGCAGGTGCTGCATCGATGCCCTGCGCTGCCAGCAGTTTGACTTTTGCATGCACCGCTGCAGCAATGTTGCTGCTGCTGCCGAGGGCTCCATCAGCACTGGGGGCCACAGCGCTGGCATGGACGCTTCCCCCTGCTGCTGCGGCTTCCGCTGCCGCTGCTGGTTCTACTTCGGTCGAAAACAACAGGAGACCGAGTATGTCCTCAACAGACAACAGAGAACCATCAACCTCCTGCAGCAGATCCAATGCCTCTTGCTGCTGCTGCCGCTGCTGTCCCTGCTGCTGAGGGCTGCTGCTGGTGCTGCTACCGCTGCTGCTGCTGCTGCTGTTCCAATCAACAATCTGCAGCAGCCGAGGCAGCGCGAACGGCAGCCGCATCAAGTGATGTCTGCAGCAACAACAAAAACAGCAACAGCAGCAACAAGGGCACCGATGGACTGGCTCCGGCTGAGAAAAAACAGCATCGGGAGGAGGAGCCGCAACAACATCTGCAGCAGCAAGGCCACAAGCAGGAGCAGGGGAAGTATCATTTGCAGTAGCAAGACCACAACAGAAGCAGCAGACCTGTAGGCCCAGAGTAGTGCCCTTTCCTCTCTCGAAGCTGCCCCTGAGAAGCCCCCGCCTAGGAAGGATCGCTGGAAGGCTCGAGTTACAGCAGCAGGAGGCAACTGACCTGCTGCTGCTGCTGCTGCACAGGCACCCAAGCAAAAACAGCAATGGCAGCAATGCAAACCTACACGCTAGCCAGGTTCACGCAATAAGCAGAGTCCCCACGGCAGCGTGCAATAACAATATAAGCAGGAGCAGCAGCTGCACCTGAACTACCAACCGCAGCAGCAGCGCCAACCGCAGCAGCACAAGCAACAGCAGCATCAGCGCAACCATACGGGAAGAGCTATGAAGAGGCGCCTGCACAGCCCGTGCTGCAGCAGGATGCGTTACACCCCACGAGGCATCGTGCAGCAGCAGCCGCCGCTGCAGCCGCTCGGCGACAGATGGGTTCCGCAGCAGCTGTTTCCAATTGCACTGCTGCTGCTGCTGTTGCTGCTGCTGCAATGTGCCCTCTTCATCCCCCACGGCCTCTGTACCTAACTCCAGCGCAGAGTTCCCAGTCGCTGCGCTTTCCGAGGCGCCTGCAGCAGCAGCGGCAGAAGCGGCAGCAGGAATAGCAGCAGGATCTTTTGCTGAACCATCGGGAACCGCAGCGGTGGAGCCCGTTGCTGCTCCTACTGCTGCTGCATCTGCCGTCCTGGCCTGCCTCTGTTCTGGTCCACCTCTGCTCTCTGCAACTGCATTGTCAGTTTTTCCTGCAGATTCTGCTGCCCCTGCCGGGGCAGTTGCTGCTGCTGCTGCTGCTGCAGTAACGGGGGCCAGAGGAGCAATACCCCAACTCCTGCTCAGCCAGTTCCGTGGAGCAGGACTTGCTGCTTCTCCAGCCGCCACTACGGCCATTTCTGAGGCCGTCTCTACGCCTGCTGCTGCTGATGATGATGATGACGATGCGGACGGGCGAGCTGCAACAGTTGTTTCTGCTTGTTTGAGCTGGGACAGGTGTTGTTGCATATGTTCTGCTCTCTGTTGCTGCCTCTTCTGCAGCAGCTCCTCTTGCTGCTGTTGCTGCTGCTGCTGTAGCAGCAGCTTCGCCGCTTCCGCTGGTGCCACCGGGGGAACTGCATGAATTTTGCTTATTCGCGGGGGATGAAGGAACGGCAGCGGCATTTTGCTGCTGACGCCGACAGGCTGCTGCAGCAGCAGCGGTGGCTGCCGTTGTTGCTGCAGTCCCGCTGCTGCTGAGCCGAAAGGTGCAGCAGCAGAACCACGAAGCAAACGCAGCTCTCCCTGAAGAACCGGCAAGCCGTAGGAAGGAGCTTCAACGTATAGGAACCCCCCAAAAGGCACGCGTACTGGTGCTGCTGCTGTTGCTGCTGCCGTTGCTGCTGGTGGTGTTGCCCCTATTGGTGTTGCTGCAGTTGTCGCTCCTGCTGGTGCTGCAGATGCTCGGACGGCTGCTCCTCGAGGAGCTACTGCAGCGGCAATTTGGTGCCACACCTCCTCATAGTCTGCTTGGGCGAGCTGCTGCAGCAACAGCAGGTGCTGCTGCAGTTGCTGCTGCAGCTGTTGCTGCGCTGCTGCGTCGAGTGTCTCAGCAGCTGGAGGGACAACACCGCTCTGCAGCATGTGCAGCAGCCGGCAGCATCGGACTGCTGCTGCTTCTATCTCTACTCTCTCCAGCAGTGTTTGCTGGTGCTGCTGCTGTTGCTTTTTCTGGTGCTGCTCTACAGCTGCCAGGCCACTGGGAGAACACAACAGCGACAGCACAGACTCCTCAGTCCAGCCAAATGGTTCTGCTGCTGCTGCAGCTGTCGCTGGTGCTCCATATGCTGAGGTAGTTGCCGTTGTGTCTGCCTCTGCCGCGCTGCACTGCAGCCGCTGCAGCGAGAGAGGCAGCGTGGAGTCCCTAAGCGCCGCAAGCATCTGCTGCTGTTGGAGATAGCTTTGTTCCCGCTTGCTGCTGCTGTTTCTGGTGGTGATGGGCAGCAGCGGCAAGTAGTGCTGCAGTAGGTGAATCGGTAGCAATTGTCTGCCTTGCTTTACGCAAGCAGCAGCGTCATGGAGAGGCATTAAAGCGACACCAAAGAGTCGCCAACCGTCTCCTGTTGCTGCTGCCTCTGCTGCTGCTGCTGTTCCGGCTATAGATGCAGCTAGGCCATCGTGCACGTAGACTCCAAACAGCAGCAAAGCGTTTAAAGGCAACGCAGAAACCTTCACAGGGAGCCTCAGCAGTTGCTGCAGGGAAACGTAGTTTATGCCGCAGTACATACAAGAACATCTGCCGCTGCTGCTGCAGCAGTGCATGCTGTTTCTGCTGCTGTTGCTGCTGCTGTTTCCGCTTCTATTGCTGCTGCTGTTGCTGCTGCCGCTGCGGGTGCCCGACTCCTTGCCGATAGCCTCTTTGGCTGTTCGACCTGGCGGCGAGCAGCATGACGGCTCGGCAGTAGCAGCAGCATGTGCTGCTGCCGTCATTATGTCTGTGTCTGCGTCTGTTGCCGTCTGCCCTCCTTCGGTTGCCGCTGCAGCAGCGTTCTGCCTATCGCTACTCTGCATCAGACGGGCATCAGAAGCTGGATCAGCGGTTGCAGCAGACGCAGCAGCCGGAGCAGGAGCAGCTGAGCACGAAGGGAATCCGATTAGACTATGTAGACAAGGGCGAGGCCAGAGCTCCAGCTGCTGTTTCCCACTGACGAATGCTGTCGAGTGCTGCACCTCGTCAGAGCCAGGTGCCCCCTTCTGTTGTTGCTGCTGCTGTTGCTGCTGTTCCTGGCATTGCTGGTGTTGTTGGTGTTGCGGGTATTGCTGCTGCATGGAAGGCAGCAGCAGGCAAGGGGGTGCGGCCCTGATGCCGTCCACAAATAGAGTTGCGGAAACTAAGAATGCTGCTGCTTCCCGATCTCCTCCGGCCTCTGGGGAGCAGCAGCAAGCGTCATGCTGTTGCTGCTGAATGAAAGGTACAGCAACAAGCCCCCCCACATTGACAGCGACAAAACAGTCGGCATCTCCTTTCAGTAAGATAGGAACGCGGCAGGTATTTGTGCTACTGAGCAGCCTGCTGTTGCTCCCGCCGCCCAACTTGCTGCTGCTACTACTGCTGCTCCCGCTTCTGTTGCTGCTGCTGCTGTTGTTGTTGGGCAATGGCCCCTCATTTTCGGGTGCAGTTAGTTTGCCGTGGCGGGGTGAGGCTGGGGCAGTTGATAAGGCAGATGGAAAAGGTTCCTGGCCTGCCGCTGCTGCTGTTGCTGTAGGTTCTGCAGCTCCTGCTGGTGTTGCCGCTGTTTCGGCTAGTTCAGCAGTAGGCACTGTACCGGGCTCCCGCGACATCGCGTTTCATGGGAGTCGCTTGGAGGTGAAGATACGCCTTTAGGGCTATTTCTGTCACAGTTGATTTGCCGCCGCATTTACAAGGGCAATTGCAGCTTGCCGCTGCTGCAGCTGCTGCAGTTGCTTGGTGAGGCCTGCGAAGCAGCAGACACGAAAGAAGGCCAGGCCATGCACAATGCCTGTGGCATGCACCTCACGGGCCAGCCATTAACGTGCTGCTGCTCCTTCTGCTGCTCTTGTTGTTGCTACTCGTGCTGCTCGTTGTTGCTACTGCTGCTGCTTGTTGCTGCTGCCCGTGCGGGCCCAGCCGACGAAGAGTCTCAAACGTTCTTCCAGTATGGGAAACTTTCCCTGTAAATATTTACATATCTGAACCAAAAAGACGAGAAGAAG
This sequence comes from Eimeria sp. OTU-Y, assembly GCA_904066245.1. Taxonomy (NCBI): domain Eukaryota; phylum Apicomplexa; class Conoidasida; order Eucoccidiorida; family Eimeriidae; genus Eimeria; species Eimeria sp. OTU-Y. The sequence continues at coordinate 16,834 of CAJFCZ010000178.1, forward strand.
CAGCAGACAAGCAACAACATTCATCTGTTGTCGCAGCAGCAGCACAGCCCCCCTGTCCAACGGTCCGCTGCTGTTCCTCCTACAGGGAGGCGCTTTGCTACTGCTTCCCACCCCCGCCTTGTCGTGTCCATGCAGTTCGGCCAGTAAATTTAGGTAGCTATTTTTACTTTGCACACACTGAAGGCATTTAAACAAAGCAGGGGGGAAGGCAACCTGTGAGGTGTCTGCACATTTCAGCTGCGGGGCTGCTGTTACTGCGCCACACAAGGAGCACCAGGAACAATATAAAAAGGATAATCCATTCAACTTGGTTATTAATCTGTAGTCTCAAGACAAGTGCTGTTGCTGCAGCGCAAGCCAGCAGCTTCTGCGGCTGTTTGCTCTGCATGTTCCTGCAGCCCTGTGGCATCGTATGCCCAGAGCATGTCCAGAAACATTAGCTTGGTCGTAGTAGGCGACTGGAACGGAAGTTTAAATGCTAAACAATTGTTTACAACTATTGCGCATGTAGCAAAGGAGGGTTCGCCGTGCTCTCATGTGAGGCTGGCGTCCGTCACCAGCTTCGGCCAGCTGCGCTGCAACTCACCTAGGGCGGCCTCGTATTACGAAGCCCCTCACCTTGCGCACCTGCGCCCAGGACATGAGGAAACAGGCAACGGAGCTCAGCTTCCTGTAGGGAAGTCGTGGCTCAAGACTTCTGGCTTCATTAAAGCTCGTAACGGCCCCGAGGTAAGTTGCGGAACATTCGTCGCTCTTGGTAGCGCAGCATGGCTGGTGGAGGGACGTGCGAGCAATAAGCATCACCACACAGCGGGTCGGCATGCTGCACAGTGGTGATTATTAGCAAGGGTTCTTTGAAAGAATGTGTATACAAAAAAGTAGATGTGTAAGCTTCTGAAGATTCTACCAAGAACCTTTAGAACCTCAGCCGTGACTCTTCCGTCACAATAGAGATTGGCCACGATCTGCCCTCTGCTGGGGAGGCGCCGAACTTTCCCTACCCTCGTCTAGCTTAAGAGAGCTCGGTCTCTGCTTGTCTCCCCGCGGAAATGCTATTCTGTGAAGAACATTTCAGGAAGTATGCCTCCGCACGTGACCAACCCAATGCAACGGACGCCGCTATGCAGAAGCAATGAAGAACTTAATTCGATTCCCTTTCTGCTTCTGCTTTCAAAACAGTCTGGAAGGTCTGCAATTGCTTTTGGCATTTTCCTTATTAGAAGAAGGCACACGACGGTGATGACTACACGCAGGCGAAGTTTCCAGAGCACACCAGGAAATCGAAACCTCCAACTATGCTATATATGATGAAGCAAGCTCTGCACCTGAGACTATTGAAGAACTGAGAAACACCAAACAGGGAAAGGGGTTGGTATAATGTTGCATTGAGGAATGTTAGTCATTGGTGAAAGGACCTCCAATGGAGGACTCGGATCTTTCAGTTCATAGCAGGGCTGCCTCCCATAGAGAGGCAATTGGAAGCCGACAGCGCTAAAGGAGGGGCACTAACGGGTAAAAGAATTGAACTCGCTGTGATGGCGGAGCACCTTTGCATACAAACGAGGAATAGCGCCCCTTCCACAGCCCTATCTGAGAAAGAAAAAGACGGGTAAGGAAAAAATCCAGAATTAGAGTGGTCTATGTACGCCAGGATCTCGTCGGAAAGGATTAGAGGCGGTAACCGATAACAGCAACTCGGCAGCCGGAAAATCGGGAAGGCGCACCGAGCACCCCACCTGTTTTTTTGCAATGGGAAACGCCAGATAATTGGAGATTCAGATACATTCAAATGGCTGGCGAGCTCGAGAAGCGGCGCGTTGAGCAGGGCAACCAGCGGAACAACAACAGGGCCTCCACGCAATGCGCGGTGCAGTGATATGCCCGAAGGAGGTGCAATACCCGAACGAGAAATGAGCGAAGGCGCTTCTACGCAATGCAAAGGAGCAACAGGGGGCGATGGAAAAATGCAGGCACTCCACTGTGGCGTTGTTACGAAGACAATGATTCGATAAAGTTAACAGGGGAGAAGCAGCGGAAGAGGGCAAAGTTGAACGAATGGCATTTAGATGTACTAAATAGCAGGGAACTTCCTGCGGGCTGCCCACCCTCTGTACGCCCAATAATTCGCATCAAATTCGCCCTCGGAACAGCCCCAAGCTTTGCTCCAAGGTACCGGTGCCCCGCAAATATGGAAAAGGAAATCGAAAGGCAAGCAGGTGGGCTTCTACAAAAACGCAAGTTGAAGCCGTCAACTAGCGCCCTTGGGCAACCCCCGTCTTGGCGAAGGAAACTAAAAGAAGTTGACGCCTCTGAGCCGGCTTCAAGCGACTCAGCAAAATCATGGTGAAATAGAAGTTCCAAATGTTTAGATCGACAACCCCCTGAATCGCTTGCAGTAATCAGCAGTATTTTCATCATTTCAGTTCGCTGAGGCGTTCTTGCGGATCCCAATCGGTCCTAATCATAAGCAAAAAACTGCGTTCGACTCCGATACGGGCAGATTGGAGTAGACGTGTATGAACTTTGGGCTCATAAATGCGCCTGCTGAACTGCAGATACAGGCTAGTCACGATTCCCTGGGCCAATGCAGGGTTGATGATAAAATCCATGGATGATATACTTGTGTTCAGCAGGAAGGTGCAGGAGCCCTTGCAGCACCTGCGGCGTACTTTGCAACTGCGGCGCGAGAACCAGTGCTTCGTGGGTGCAGAGAACAGCACGCTTTTATGCAAGGAATTAGCTTCTTAAGGGTGCGCCTCTCTCTAGCAGGAGCCAAACCAGATCTGATACAGATAAGGGCGTGAAGACAGGGGTGATCCGGACGTGGTAGCTGCCGTAGTGAACAGCGCCATCTGTTGCCACTACGTATCAGCCGATGCCTGCGTGCTTGTGTGCACACCCACATGTATACGTTATCCTCAGAATCTAGCCCTTAAAATGACCTTAAAATATAAAAATTAGTCCATACACGTTGACGAGAATCTTGAGCGCTCGGGCTCAACGACTCAGTTGCAATGCCGATCTCACAGCCAGACGGTAGCGAGCTACGAGCGGCGTAGTTCCTACGTTTGACACTCTACCACTAATTATGGCCGATATAGTCTACTATATACGCTAGCTAGCTACCCTATAACCCGTAAGGCGGTAGCCTGCACACTCGGCGAACGAAAGGGAGGCTTTCGTTTCTCGTAACCTGAGAATCCCCATTTCGAGCGAAAACAAATATCTCCCCTTCTTTCCCCTGGCGTGCAACAACAGTAGTGCCGTCTGAACCAGTGTCAGCTCTTTACCAGGGTGCGCCTTCAGGGCCTCAGGTCTTGTCTGCAGACGGCTCCGATATTTAGCATTATTTCCCTATTTGCTCTATTTAAAATTGTAAGTTATTAGCTTGGAGTTTAAATCGTTCGGCCACTGGAGGCCGTCCTGGTGCAACTTTCTAGTGCTGCGCCCTACAATTTTCCCCGACCTCACTTTAATCAGCTGACCGCGTGCGCCTGTGCTCTTCCCTTCCATGCATCCAGCATTTTCTCCCCAAGTTGCTCCCCCAGTTCCCGCGACAGCAACCATCGCTGTCACGTTGCAGCCTTCGGCTTCCCTGCAAACGTTGCTGAAGCCCTCCGATACCCAGCTGCTGTCCTTGTGTGTGTTACTGCATGTGCTCGTTCAGCGACGGTTCCGCCCAGGAGCAATGCTCGTATTCTGGCGAGGGAACTGTAGGCTCCTGGTTTCCGTGCAGGCCTTCTCTGCTCCCTGGGCTGCACCTTCCAGGTGTTACTACCGTTGTCCCGTAAGTTTATTGTTATATCCCCTTTCTTCGAGCGTATGGATTCAACGCTAAGCAGCTTCCCTTATCTTATTTTGTTGTCTTTTTGTAGCCATGTGTGCAGTGCCGCGGCACTACAACGCGAAGCATCCGGTAGCAATAGAGAGTTAACAGATGCACGAATATCAGTAAAGTGTCGTTTAGAGGGATTAATGCCAGTTTGTACGCGAAACACCACCTACTTGATAGATATGCTCGCTGATCCCCTAAGGATGGGGCTGGATATGATGCCGGCTCCGCCAACGAGGCGCTGACCCCCAAGGGGTTAGCGAGAAGGGCTCAGACTTAATTATTTTTCCTTTTTGATACAGTTATGGGACTTGAGATTCGATTTAAGGTTTTAAACCCCCATCTGTTGAATACTAAGAGTTGTGCGCTGAGTGCATCGCAGTGGATACAGGTATGCACCTAGTAGACGCGCGTGATGCTGAACGTAGTAGTAGCAGCCTACCCTATGAGTTCCGCGGAGTACAGAGTCACAAATGTTGCGCAAGCGTGTGGTAGGGTGCGTCCTAGTTGCTGTCTGCAGCTGCACGGTTCGTTGTCGTCATGCTGGAGCCGGCGTCAACCGGCTCGATAAATTTGCACCCAAACACGCTGGCAATCTTCGGATCTCAGTGAAGCCTTTCGTAGAATCGTAGAGCATCTGGACGTGGTTAATGAATAATTGGGGCATTTCCTCTGTTATAAGTGAACACGAACAGGGGATGAGTTGCGCGTAGATGTTGAATCTACTGACGACTACGTAGGTGCTATCGCACTGTCGAACTGTTGGTGAACTCACTATGAAATCCATTAATATCCGTCCGGATAATTTCAAGAACCGGACGACTCCACAAGAGTCCTGTATTGGGAGTGTTCCTCGGCCTCTCCTGCTACTCGCTCCACCATTATATTGACCCATCCGTGTCTCGCTGCAGCACTACCCTAGGCTTTGCTTAAAACGCTGTGCGAAACGAACGTGCAACGCATAGTCGACGAATTCCCATGGTTCCACGCTTTGCTTGGTACAAAGAGACATCGCCGTTCATTCTGTGCTGCTAAAGCAATAGCCCGTCTTTGAGCTTAACGGTAGCCACAGCTGGTTGAGCATTTAAGGGGTAAGGATAACGTAATTTGGAAGGGCAGCGGGAATTACCGCAGGTAACAGTTGTTGAAGAATATTTTTGGGGGCGTGTAGGGCGTTAGGAGATATTGGCGACCCTCTCGATATGGTTTACTGTCAGCTCCGACGAGCAGGCAAAGACAGTAGAAAACTCTTCCACTATCATTATCTTACTTCGCCAGGGATGCCTGGGATTGACTCCCGGTTTGAGCAATGAACGTCTTGCCCATCAAGCAATGCCAGCAATAATAAACCCACCCACTTCACCCCACA
>CAJFCZ010000179.1:0-22024 GCA_904066245.1 Eimeria sp. OTU-Y
ACAGCGCAGCTCGAAAGTTTCCCGCGCCAGCAGATATTAAGGAGGATCACGCTAAAGGCAGGGAGGGCCTTGTCCTTTTCTAACACTCCGACGCTTTAGGTCCGTGAGCATCGACATATAAATCAGTGCGCTTTCCCAGGCTGCCTGGCTGCCTGAGGTGTAGCAGGACCCATACCATCACCTAGCGTGAGTTTGCCGATATGGGCATACTGCCTGGGGAAACCGGCACTCGATTGGAAAGCCACAGAAGCCTTAGCTATACGCCATCCGGCAGCCCCCCAAGTTGTGCTCACGAACGCCTTCTCCGCTTTGTGTTCCCAGACGTAGGTTTCCAGCATTTTGCCAAACACTGTGCGCATTCCTATCGGCGGCGGGAGCCGATATCAATGACGGCAGGTGCATCGAGCGAAAGCCTGATACAAACTGCATAACGTATCCAGTGGGTGAAGTGGATGTCCTTGCCAAACTGCTTCACTTTCGACACTCAAATAATCGGGAATATTGAAGACATGGTAACAACGCCACGTTCGAACGGGCCAACGGGCTGCTTCTCATTTGTTCCTGCCTACCATGTTGAGGAAAGAGGGACACTCTGCTTAGGGGAGCTGAGCAAGGCTCGCACTTTTTTGTACCTGCTCTTCGCAAAACAAAAACAATCCTACATAACTGCGCTGGCTGTGCATGCTACTAAACATTAAAGACTAATCACCACATGGCGGCTTCCGTTTCTTACCACGTACCTCATTGCCTATGCACTAAGGGAGCGATTCGCTGAGGCCGTTTGCAGTGCCATACACTTGCGTGCAAGAGCCTGGGGTGCTCCAAATACACTCTATCAGCATTTGGGCCCAAACGGAACACCGCTAGATCAAAGCATTCCCCCTCTCCTTCTCACACTGTGATCCAATGTGTTGACATGCTCGGGCTTGTGCATCTGTTCGTGTTTCCCTACGGACTGTTTCTTAACGTGTGGCATTTCCACAACTCAGGATTCTTTTCAAGAGCATACATCCTGCCACAGACAGAGTGTAATCAGAACAAAGAGTCCCATGCAGCGCCGGAACACTAAGCGTGTGCACACAAACTGCAGCACTTCCCGGCGCCCATATGTGCAAGGCCCCTAGTCGCCGCCGCATACTCCTTAGACTCTCACCGGCAGGTGGAACTAGCATTTACCAGGGGAAAGGAATCGCTCGAAACCTCAAACCAAAGTCCAAGGGATGCCGCTGGCTGCACGGGATATCCCTGGTGAATTCTCTCTTTCCGTCTTTGCAAAACCAGCCACAATCGAAGACACTTAAAGGTCTATTCGAAATGCTACGTGAGAACAGGCCGGGGGCTGCTTCTTACTTGCCTCTGCTTCCTGGTTTCGGGTGCGGCAAGCACTCTACATTTATGTGCAGACCCGAAACGGCAATATAACATGCACTGCACCGGCTCCAAGTGCACAGTGCACAATGGCTTAAGTAATATCGCCAACCCAGAACCACCCACCTACAGTACGGTCCCGGCTGTCTTCTGTGGTAACAAGCAGCATATTCGTGTTGCTGCATGCCAACGGAAACAGTATTTACACACCCCGTCGTGGCAGCGCCATTTGCCGCTCGTCGCGTTTTGCTGTTTCGCTCTTCGTAGGCGAGCTATACGCATCCGCCGCCAATACTATGCGTGTTGGGCACAATTCATAGCCTCGTTGCTCCTCCCTCATACCGTGTACTAAAACTGCAAAGATATTGCCTAGTCAATTCGCAGATGTTGTCTGCGGTGTCACATTCCGTCTCACAGGCGCCTATTCTAGCGTCAGTACACCCCGGAATAGTAAATACCACAGCGGAGCACGGGTGGAGCAAGACCAGCTTCCACGTCTTCAACTGCAACTTCGTAAAACTGCTCGCACGCACATACGCATCCTCGACTGCACCTAGACGGCCGGAAGCGCAATAAAACTCATCAACTCTGCAAGCAGGTGCGTTTGTTCCTGAGGGCATACATCCTGGCCAAAACATCGCAGGATCGTAGCGCCAGAGGAAGATCTGCCTCACCGGAGTCGTGCGCAGCAGCGCACAACCTGCACAACTCCACGATGCTCGCGCGTGCACGTCCCTTAGCGCCCCCCAATATACTTCACACGCCTCTGCCGGCGGACACAACTAGGGCAGATCCAAATCCAGGCTAGCAAACCAAGCGCAGGCTTGAGAGCAACTGCAATATAATGCATTTGCCAGCATGATGCGTCCTCGTATATTCATTCCATTCCATTCCATTACATTCCAGACGCCTTGCTTCGCGTTCAAATATTATGAACGCGAAGCAAGGCTCTCTAGACCGCGTTCACCTCAAATATTTATGGCACAGTGCTAAGAACACCCTGCCGCAAGATTAATAGCTTGAAAAATATCTTCTATATCACAAACTGCACCTGCCCTGGGTGCACACCAGCAATCTCACCTAATCAGAGACACCCACCCGCTCTACGGGTTGCACTTTTCTTTTGAGTCAGCGGTTCCGCCGGATGGTCCCGCTGTTCCTCGTGCACGCGCCGTATGCACCTGCACTATTCATGTCGGCTCCGTCTTTCGCCGCACGACGCACTTGGCTATTCTTCTGTGCAGAACAGCATACACCATGCATAACCCAGCTGAGTATCTATACTGCTAACCGTTTGAAACAGGAAACCCATCAGGGACTGCCAGCACCTACCACGTATAATGTTTCACTCAGAATGAGCCGTCAGTTCACCTAGATCGTTTATAATGGCGTATTCTGCTTCACATACATCTTGTGGAGGGAAGTTGTGGCGCTGTTTCACAGCGCCACAACTTCCCTCCACAAGATGCCGACGCATAGCAATACGTCGGCGAAGATAACTCATACTCCATCCAAAACTACAAATTCAAAGACTGGCACGGATAAACGTAGACATGCATGCTGGGCTGCACACAAACTGAAACCTACCAGGATCCATAACCTCCCAGAGCAGATGATGTTGATACTGAGGGCATACATCCTGGACAAACGGACAGCCGATGCGGGCCCTAGAGCGACGATCTCTACGCCTAGACCGTGGACACGAGCATACAAATTGCACCACCACGATGCTCACTTGGAAGGCACCTACGTCTCCAAAAGCCTGCGAATAATGCGCAAGCATAATACCATGCGATGCAGCCCCCGGCGTGCGCCGTGCGTGTCGAGTCCAGTCTTGTCAGATGATAAAACGGTATCTATAGTTGCTAAGAGCTATAAAATGGACAACGCATGCCCACTATGGTGACCTGTGCCGCCCTCGCCTCTAAGGGTTCCTGAGTGGCGTCCCAAACAGCCTGCCGTCAGATGGCTAGCTCTAGAGAATGTCAGTGACACATCCATGACCTGCACCTCATCGGAATATAAACCGACGCAAGTAATTGAGCCAAGGTAAAAGCACATGCCTTCACTACGGACGCCTCCTCCAAGCTTGGAAGCGCAATGCGCGTCCACACAACCTGTCTCGCGGTCTCTGCAAAAAGCGACCAACCATACAGACGCGGGCTCTTCGCCAATTCTGTCAAGTGTTTGGAGCCAGTCACTGTACAGTCGCCGCAACCCCATACCACGCACTCGACTACACGCATAATGTGTCAACAATTCACTCATAAGCTTTGCCAGTGCTGGACTCTGTCCCGCAAGCCCCTATTGCAGCGCACAAACACGCTGCCACAGCAGATGCCAAGCCAAATATTGATTAAGTCAAAGCGATATTGCATTTCTTCGTACCTGCAACTTTGTGAATCTGGACGCATGCAGAACAGCACCTATCTCGGCTCTCACAACCTGAAACATGGCAATACCCACAAGCGCGCATAAAATAAGATATTTGCTCGGGCGCCTCAAACATGCTACAAAATGTCCTGGCTCGGGAGCCCTTTCCATATCCTGAACTCTGGCTACTTATACTATACGCACGTTCTTGCCAAAACACCGCACAACCGTGACTCCGCCACATCTCTCACGCAGAGCCGCGCATGCTAACACCGCCACGATGCTCACAAACGCAGGTCCGTAGTTTTCCCACACAGCCTTGCATATACCCCACCGGCAAAAAAAGGCTAATTCAAACCATGCCAATCCATGCAAGCGCAAGCTTAATAAAAGCTGTACAAAGGTACAGCTTGCTACATGCGGCATCTTTTGCGAATTCGTTGTTGTTGGAAGACCTATTGGAATCGAAAGGCTCAAGACGAAGAAGATATATTTAGCACATAAGCCAGTGTGACTGTACCACACTCGCCTCTGGTGATTTAGAAAATTGCTGCGGACGCCTACCGCGAGAGGGCTAACCGGACAGAACAATAGTGACGTATTCAAAAATTTCACCTTTCCCGAGCGCGCAGCAGCTTATGTAGCCTAGCCAAGCCGAAACCTCTTGCCTGCAGAACATCTTCTTTTCTGTTACACCCAGTGAGCTAGCGATTCTGCGTTCTTTCGTGCTAGCACCATGATGCTTTACACAGTTTGCGTTGGCTCTGCCTTCGACTATGGCCTGTTCGTTGCTCCTTCCGTCTTCCTCAGAATACTTTCCGTGAAGCACGGCGGGGCTGACCCATATTACTACTGAACCTCTAACACGAGTCACAGACTCGTTACTGCTGCCGCCTAAAGCCTACTGCGCTGATAGTACGCTACAACTTCACTGAAAACTTGTTGAATGCCTGCCCCACAAACGCATACTTCAGCGCCAAAACAACCCTTACCGGTAGACATACTTCGAACGAAGCAAAATGGGCTTCCACTCCTTACATTACAACTCAGCAAGTCTAGTTTTCACGAGTGTAGATGCTCATCCATGCTCGCCAGCAGACAGCCTCCACTGTAGCAAGGCCCGCAACCTCCCACATCAGGTGCATTTGTTAACAAGGACCTACTTCCTGAGCAAGCCACCGCGCGGTCGTCACTACAACGAAAACTCCGCGCACTGCGGCCGCGAATGCACACACAAACGGCAACATTCAATGAAGATCAACCACGAAGGTCTCCTAGCCTTGCGCCAAATACTGCGCTTACGTTTAACGGCAGAAACTTTGTATTTCAGCCAAGGCGCACGAACCAACCAAAAATAATACAAACTGCAAGACAACGCAGTTTTCTTTACAGGTGTTGCTTCTCGAATACCTTCCTATTGGGAGACAAGCGCGTATCGTAAATGCTTCGCACGTTAAACATACACGACGTACATGAACACAAGCTACCCTGGGACGGCGGAACGGCGCTACTGATACCCTGCAACGCGGTGCCAAGCCGCATATATTTCCAACACAAGGCGACGCAGCTGATCTTCCCAAGCAAAGAAACCACCTGCTTCACCAAATCCGTATTTTGGTGTGCAACCGCCGCCAATACAAATTGTTTAGACTTTTTGTATTGGTCGCGCTCTCCGCTGCGGCCCGTCGGTCGCTATTCCCATTTCTATACAGAACAAGTGCCATCACATATAACAGGGCTTCTCGCCGATGCCAACAGAAATTTGACTCAAAACGCCCCGTAGTAGCTGCTGCCTCTCACTAGGTATTCCGTTGCACATATACTGTGTCACCAATTCACCGCGAGTTCTTGCAATGTCACACTCCGTCTGGAAAAAGCACGTCGCAGCATCAAAACGCCGCTAGAAGGAGGTTTAAAGCAAAACATGCCTACTCTATCCCACATTGCAGCTGCATGAATATGCAAGCGTGGGGTTATTTAGCCATGTCTGATCTCATACAAGCTGGAACGTGATAGCGCCGATAGCTCCGCCGAGAAGATGGTTTTGATTCGCGTTCTTCACGTTTCTACAGATTTTTCTGGACGGTGGGCGTGTTACATCTATGCATGTGTCGCTCCTATTGATGAGCATACTTCCTGGCAAAAGCCGAGCGCCATCACAAAGCCAGAGACGGCTTCGCCAAAACGGTACCGCAGACGCAAGCAGCCATACTGCCTATCGGCATGATGTTCATATATGCAGCTCCACTTGCTTTCCGCCAAGTCCTGTGCATGCATCAAACGGCAGAAAAAGTTGTTTTAAACCAGGGCAGGCTAGCGAAGCGCAAGATCAATTCAATTTTGCCTATGCAGCTAGGAGCATGGGCACAACGACGAAGCTGACTGGATAGGGCGTCCGTGGAGAATCGCAAGCTGTTTGAAGACCGACAATTATCGAAAATTTAAGGATGACGGGGCATTTCATGTGCATGAAGAATTCTGCCTTGTGTTGCCGTCTCTTTGGATGCCTACCGAAATGTGCTACAAACAAACAGGAACGAGGAGGCTAGCTTCAAAGAATGCAAGTGCCACATCCATACGTTGCGCCTACCCCAAAACCAAAACAGCCTAGCTAGTGTCGCCGATCCACCAGTAGCCTGCAATAAATGTTCCGCCTTATTCTATGTTGCCCAACAGCGCCACAACGAGGGCCCGCTCTTCGCCGTTCCTCGTCTCGGAGAGATACCTGCACGCATGCATAGTCAGGTTAGTTGTCAATACACTGGACGTTTGATAGAAGTATGCCTATTCTCAACTACATCCTACCACCTACGCTGGGGATATACTGCGTCATACATTCACGAAGGTTGTTTATACTGTCACGCTCTGCCTTGCAAGCGCATGTCGCACTGCCAAAACACCCCTTACCAGCAGTATGCATAGTAGACGACCTCTGCTCAAGCAAAGCACGACATGACTTTCGATTAGCCATAACTTCAGAAATCTCTACGAGCGCATATGTTTACCCGTGGCTGCCATAAGATAGCCTAAAGGGTAACAGTAACCCTACCCCAACCCTCCACACGAAGCATATGAGTTGTCTAATACGTTCATACTTCCTGGTCAATGGCGTGTAATCGCAACACCAGGAAATGCATCGCCACACCGCGTCAGTAAGCGTAAGAGCCAGGCAGCTTATCCAAAGGAGCTGACGTTTGCTGCACTGTACATAAAATACATAATGCGACGGCGATCACGCATGCAGGCCCTCTAACCCTTTGTACATAGCTGTACATATGCACATCTGAGAACTGTCATGGCAAAGGAGCTGAGCATAAACTCAATACTAGCTTCAAAACGATGCAGGTTCCTTGCGAATTCACACGCAAACCGAGTAAATCCGCAAGGAGCCTGCACAATAGAAGGACCCTGCACAGAAGAAGGCACCAAAGGAAAGGCCGCACCTGTTGTCGCTGTCTGTTTTCCGCTATTACCATATTCCGGAGAATATCTAGCAGCATACATAGTAATCGCCAATGCTACTAAACGTTTGATAGAAGCTGCAGATGAGTCATCATGGAGAGCGTTTGTAATGCCTAATTCAAATTGCAACACTAAAGCGTCCTGACATAGATGACGTCAAGGAGGGCACCGATGACACAAAGCAAACGTGGGAGCTGTTAGGTTCACAAATCGGCAGGCATGTGCGGGTGCATCTATGAGGGCCCGAGAAAGGGCGTACTTGCTGGGCAGAGCGGTTGCGATCGGAACGCACGAGTAGTATCCCCCAAAAGGCGGACGCAGATGCGAGCTCACAAACTGCACAATCCTAGAATGATAACGTGTTTAACACGCCTAATACTCCGTCGAACACAGCGGACACGCCTATCAGTTTACTGAGCTGAATTCAATCGAAGCATGCAGATGGACCGAAGCGCTTAATACCAACTGAAGGACGATAGAACCGGCTTCGCGGGGCTTTGTTGTCGAGTTATCCCTCTGTCGAGAACCGCCAAAAACGAGTAGTGTTACAAAGAAGTATGGCGCACACGAACCGGCACCATGACCCCCACTAAGGCGAGGAAACGCTACTACGAGCATTCTGCAGCCATACGGCTATCTCGAAAGAATAGCCGTTAGACATTCGTGAATTGTACTTATATCATGCTCGTAGCAACTTTGCTAAACCCGCCAAACCAGAAACGCTTGCCAGCCCTGCGGTTTCTGTCTTCTGGAGTGCAAGTGCCATGAGCATCCAGAGCATTCATGTTGGCAGCGCCGTCGCCCGCGGCCCCCATTTCGTTATCCGTCATGTCCACAGGCCAAATGCCCTCTAAAGTTCCTCTCTGATTGTCGGTGCTACTGGAGCATTCACGTGAAACACCGCATAGTAGCTGCTGTCCGCGACCACAAATTGAGCTGCAGAGATACTGTCCCACTAGTTCCGAGAGCCTCTGTAGTGCCATATTCTGACTCGCATGCGCATATCCCAGTGCCGAAACACGATGCCGCAGCATATACCAAAAAGCAGAAAGTTTAAAGAGCATACGATAGTTCTTCCAACACTGCAGCTCATGTACATACACATCCATGACTGCCCTCGTACAAGCTGAGACGTAACAGTGACCGTACGCGCACCGAGAACATGGAGCACAGCCGCGTGCTCCAGACGCGCCATAAACTGGTCTAGTTGCTAAACGCATCGCATCGTTGCAGCTCTGGCTCCCTACCATTTCCATACGGGCAAAGCAACATAACGCACGGTCTTAGCGACAGTGAACCTCTCCGCACCGCGGACTGTAGCCCGCGCAATTAAATTACATGAGCCCACGGTGCTAACACCTGAAGGTCCCCCAGCCGTCAGTCAAATACCCCGCCTGCATCCACTGACAGACGAAACTCATATAAACCAAACCTAGGCCAGTCCAGCCAAGGGCAACCTGACAAAATGTGCACTTTATTACATGTAGTGTCCTTTGAGCCGCTCCTTGTTGGTAGACCCGCGAGCCTCTGAGGCGTTCAGGACAGGGGCGGTGCAACCTGCGTGCGAAAGTAGGTGCCCTGTAGCATCTCCACCTGTAATAATTATTGGACACGGGGAACAACATTCTGTGGTGTGATTGCTAGGTCGATAGTAAATTGGTGATGAATTCATAAGGCGTAGCTGCTGCCGACCCTCAATAGCTCCAATAATATCCTCAAACGAGAAAGACCCCACTCCACTGCGGCACTGCGGCGTTTGCTCTCTTTTGTATCACTTGAGAGTTACAAGATGAGCCAGTGGTTTTGTTGTTCCTCGTCAACGCGCCATAAGCATTTGCACAGTTTGTCCTGGCCACGCCTTCTGCCGGACTTCGGTCGCCGCCATTTCTCCTTTCTGCAGACCAGCTGCCATCATGCATCGCCTAGTTGAACATCAATGCTGGTGAGGCTTTGCCAGAAATCACCAAATAGCAGCTGCGAGCACCTACCGCGTATCGGACTGTACCCCTGCTGCTTCACCGGTTCACTGAGATCGTGTATGATGTTGCACTCCGCCACATATGCGCATACCGCAATGCTGAATCTCGCCGCCACGGTGGATACAAAAAAGCCGGCGATTAATACGAAGGTAGTAGTACAGCATCCAGCATTGCAAATTCATATATCGGCGGGGATGTACGCATACATCTACGCGAGCCATTTGACAACCTGGAAGCTAACAGTACGCATTCCCTCCCCTAGCCGAAACGGCTGTTATTTAAGGCATACGTCCTAGTCAAACCAGTCAGTGATCGGAACGCAAGACGAACACTTGTCACATCGTGGGCGCAAACACGAGCACACGGATTACAGCACCACACCATTCTCATACGCGCAAGGCCACCAGCTTTGTTCCAAGCGCTTCTGCATACTCATGAAGCCTGACTGAGCTACACTTGACCGGGGCATGCAAACGAAGAATGAGAACGGAGGTCCTGTCAGCTGCAAAAGGGAGCTGACAGTGTTGCTAGAAGGCACACGGAAGTCAACATTGTTGTATAACGGTCGTAGGACAAGGCACCCTGTATCACGCTTGCTTTTAAGATTATGAAACGGTGCTACGAACGCGCTGTCACGAGACGGTTATCTCGGAATAATATCACTCGGGAAGCTACAAAGTGCAACTACCTCAAACACAAAGCAAAAATACTAATCTCGATAAAACAGGAAGAGACTCTCAGATACCGAAAACTGCGTCCTTTCGTGTAGGCACATTGTGCTTTCACACAATCCGTGCTGGCCCCTCGGAGAGCCGCTACCGCCATGTAGCTTTTGTTGAACTGGGAAGAGTATCTACCAACAGATAGCTAGGCTGTTCCCAGTGCTATTAGGCCTCACAACTCAGCGCGCAGTCGCTGATGCCTCCGAGCACGTACTGCGCTGCACATATACCACGTCAAGTGAAATGCGCTTTTCGCAATGCCATGCTCCCAAACGCATGCTGCAGCCCCATACGACCCCGCAACACTACATTTTGAAGAACGGCAAGTTACCAGGTTACGTTCCCTGTTTTCCTACTGCAACTACAGGGTGCACATATGCAGATAAACAGCCAGGACTGCTCCCATACAATCTGGAACGTTACGCGTGTCCATGAGGATGCCCAGAAAATAAATTCGACTTGCATGCTTCACACATGCTACAAGCCTTCTTATGGTGCTAAGTGCGCCGCATTGCCGTTCTGGCTCCTAATGATCTGCATACTTGCTGGGCAGAACAACGCGCAATTGGAACCTCGGAAAAGGCTCGGCCATCAAGGAGAGTGAACGAGCACAAATGAACTGCATAACCCCACGTTGCTCACATGTGGTGTTCCCAGACTGTTTCTCAGAGTACTGCGTATCCCCGTATCGACGAAGGTGATTCTAGCCCACAGAACAAACAAACAAATGAAGCAAGCTCAAACTCAATGACAACTGCAACGCCACGCAGTTTGCTGCATGGGGAGACCTTGTCGATGTGCTCTATATTGAAAGACTAACAACACGGAGACGTTCATAACGAAAAATATACATATCATTCATATAAATCAATATGCCCGGCATCAGGCTCGACTCTGGTGACCATGGAAGGGTGCGAAAAATACCCTGCTACGCAGTGGTTCTATCAAGGGCATGTCTGTGGCGCAACCGTAATATGCACCGGCGCCGAGCGCAAAGCAGCTTGCGTAACCCCGACAGTCCAGAATCGCCGGAATGCACTACGGGTTCCGTCTTCTTTTGTGTCACCCGATAGGCATACAATCACCTATCGGTTCCGCGTTCTTTTGCGCAAGTGCCATAATGTGTTCCAGGATTTGTGTTGGCAGCCACCCTCTCGTTAATTTTCCGTCTGCATAGGGCAACTATTATCTTACATAGCCAAGGCCGCAATCAACACTTCTAAGGAAATAACATAAATCGGCGCCTGCTATCTAATACCACGCTTTGAGCTGTACACGCCTTGCCTCACCTGTCAATTGACATCACGTGTACTGCCGCACTGTGTATGGCAAACGCACATCATACAGCCGCAGCACTTTGCCCAGCTAGCACCAGAGAGGTACGGTTAAGGCAAAACATCATGCCAACGTTTTCGTCTAGTGGAATTTCACAACCCGTGACGCCGCACGTGCACATCCATGCCTGGTACCAGACGCTCTGAAACGCATGACTGTGGCAAGACTGTGAAAGTGCCTCGCTTGCTTCAGTGTTAATACAAACTGTCCCAGTTGGTTAACTCTTATCAACTTGTGTATTCTGTGCATACTTGCTGGTCAAAAAAGCGGGCAGTCAAAACAAAGCTGATAAAAGGAGCAGCATGCGGGCCGGGCTCAAACTCAGTACAAACTACAAAGCGGTGAGGATGCAGCACGCTGCATGGGGCATCTTCGTTGCATCGCCTTTTGTTGGAGAGAAAACGAATATCGAAGAACTTCGAACTCAAGATGTGGCATGCGTGCTCGAAGACCCACGCCCTACAACACTAGCGCTTCTAAGCATTGTGGGACGGTGCTAGGAACGCCCCAACGCAAGAAGGATAGGCCGAAGAAGTATCAGTGAAACACTCACCAGTCGCACCTACCCCGAAAGCAAAGCAGCCTAATCATCTACCCTAGCGAGATATAGCACGCTGAACTACGATGTCCCCTTTTGCGTTACGAAATTGCCACCTGATGACCTAGTCGTTCAACGCTCCTTCCTGCTCGCCCCCTAAGCACTTGCTATTTGTGCTGGCTGCCCGGCGTATTTTAGTATTCCTCTCTTCCGCGCAAAGTATGATCTTATATGACGACGCTCGTCTATAGTGCGGCTCGGAGTTTGAAGCAAATTATCATGGAGTCGATCCGACTTCCGCGTCTTGCGTTGAACTCACACTGCGCCACCAGTCCACTATGTTTTCTAATTTTGCGCGTTCTATGGCAAACGCGTACCGCAGCCCCACACCAGCCGGTTACTGTAGGAAAAAAGATTGAGCGGGCGCTGTTGATGTAGAGCGAACGTCTACTCCTTGGGAGACTGCAGATGCATCAATCTGCATGCGTGCGCATGTGCAGATATGCTTGTAAACAGCCACACTTCGAGGCACCAGGATTCACACCCTCAACATCTGGATGCGCATACTCCTAAGGGCATACTTTCTGGCAAAACCAGCGGGCGATAGAGATGCAAGGGAGAGCAGCTCTACATTGCGGAAGCGAATTTTCGGGTAACAACTGACCACCCAGGCGCGACCCATGCGTTCAGGCCAGCTAGCGCATACCCAGGTACTTCATATACTTTGATCGGCAAGTGGAGCTTACTTCAGCCAGAGCAGACAAAGAAAGCGGGCCCCTTACGCCACCTGCAAAAAGAAGCAGCAGGTTGCATGTGCATCCTTGTCGAACCCTTCCGCTGAAAGTCCGACGATAACCGAAAATGGCAATTCTGCACTTGAAGCATCCTGTGCATCCAGGCCGATGACCTGCTCCCACTTCCTCCCTGCGTAATATGGTGAGTGCTGTGGCCACTGTGCCGTGATATATCAACGTTGGACAAAATGGGATGCTACATCCGCAAACTGAAGTTTCTGCAAAAAGCACCTTGCCAAACCAGACCTAGGGGCCTTTTCTGTCCTGTAGGCACTGTGGCGTGGGATGTCACGCCTCAACGGCACGAGAACCAGTGAGGCATATACACATTGTATACATTCTCTTATCTATAGCGGCGTATCCAATCTCGCCAAGCTGGAACAAAAGCGGTTCAGCCGCTCTTTCTTTCTTGCCACCGAATATATGTGCAATGAAATAGCTGTTCCGCGCTTCTCCGAGCAAATGCCATCGTCATCTACACTTTTCGTTAGCTGTATTGTGAAACGCGCCTTGCCCTTCGCTACTGTTTTTCTCCCAAGGATAAATTGGCGGGGGCGGTACTGACGTTTCCGCCAATATTATTTAGGATTTTACACAAGTAACACCGTAAGCGCTGTTGCCTTGCGCCACATGTTGTGATGCACTCATACTGAGTCACAAATTTACCGGGATTTTTGGTGCTGTCGCAGCGTGTCACGCATACCAATATCGCTGCCCCGAAACATCCTGCCACAACCTTTATCGCAAGGGTGGACGTGGTATAAGAAAAACAACCTCCCACCTCTCCTAACGTTGCAACATCATATATATGTACGCCTGTGCATGTGCACCCATGTCTGCCATCAGGCATTTTGAAACAGTAACGAGCAAACGGCCACGCTTGTCAGATGCGTCTGCTACTAAACGCATACTATCTAGTTGAAACAGCTCCCGATCACAGGAACAAAAGGGGCTTCACCACATCAAGCTCAAGCCAGTAAGCGCTTTCACATAAGCGGCATAATCCCACGCAGTTCACAGATGCAAGTGCGCTAGTTCCTTGAGAAGAATTGCCTAAACCCCTATGACTACCTGGTGTATATTCCAACTGGGGCACACGACCAAGAGCAAACTTCATATCAACCACCGGAAAGTACAGCTGAATTGTTGGGTTGTCTTTGTCAAATCATTTCTTGTTGGAGCACCGAAGATAACTGCAAACGCATCAGTTACGGAGGATGCATCGTCTGCATGCACCAAGGCCCTCTATGTCACCTTCTTCCCTAGGGTTAATGGATCCATTCTGCGGATTCCTTACAGCCCAAAGGCTAGCCCAACTGAATAGAAAACCGTGACAGGTCTACAACCGTCACTTACTTTGAACCCAAAACATACTGACAAACTGTAGCACACCAGGAAGCCTCGCCTGTACTGCGGACGCTGGCTTCTTCTGTGCATGCGCTGCGAAGATCCACACTATTCATATTGACACTTTCTTTGTCCGCACCATGCTCCTTGTTATTCCACCTCGACCCAGAACAAGTATGATTATGCAGAACCATGGCCACCGCCAGTACTTCTAAACACATGGCACAAATCATCACATAACCGCGTAGTCTACTACCACTCAATGGGTCGCAGGTTCTCTGTGTCGCTAGCTCAGAGATCGGTTGTAGTGTCACACTCAGGTTCGTAAACCTACTTCACAACTACAAAGGGCCCTGCCACCGCAGATACTACAGACAGCCACCAATAAGGGAAAACAAGCGCACCTATTCTCACTTTGCAACTTCACAAATCTGCACGCATGCACAGCTACGCCCATCAGTTCTCTCTCACAGTCTCAAATGTAATAGTACCCAAAACCAGGTCTGGAAGATGAACTTGTTCCGAATGGTTTGGAGTTGCCAAACATTTTCTAGCTGCCGAACGCAACGCATCTTCACATCCCTGGCTCCATCTCGTGCGCATACTTCCTGGCCAGAGCAACGACCAACAGCAACGCTAGAGACGGCTTCGCCACATCGCGCCAGTTAACACGCACAGACACGTTTTTTAAAGACAGGATAGTCGCGCACCTAGGTCCCTATCGTTCCGCCAAGTACTGTGTATACTTCTGGCTGGAGGCGGAGCTGGTTTAAGCGACGACAAATTAACGAAGGCTAATTATAATATTTACTGCAAAACGACCACGTTGGCCGTATATGACGTTCTTCTCAACATGCGTTGCTTTGGCAGGAAAACCAGAATCGCATAGTGTCGAGAATTCATAGCACCAACCGCTGCAAGCAGACCAATGGTCTACTGGTCCTCGTACCGTACCTCCAATGTTGGACTGCTATGAGCAGGCTGTGTACGATGCCTGGCTCGAACAGAAAGAAGTCTCCATTTAAAGCTGGTGCCTACTCTGAAGCCAAAGTACCTAAAATGATCTATATAAATATGCACCTGCACTGCAGGTTCTGCTCCCTTTTGTGCTAACCAATACCTCGACAATGACTTACTGCTCCTGCGTATTTCCGTGCAAGAGCCATGGGCATACACGATATTCGTGCTTGTCTTGCCCCCGGCTGCTGCATGTCCTTTGCTATTCCACCTCGATCCAGAACAACTACGATCAGGCACAGCCATGCTCGCCGTCAATAAACGCACGGCACAAATCATCCCGTAACCACTTAGTCTACTACCACTCATTGCGTCGCATATTCACTCCGCCGCCAGCTCAGTGAGATCGTTTGTAGTGTCACGCTCTGGTTCGCAAACCTACATCACAACTAAAAAACTCCCTGCCACCGTAGATATTACAGATGGCCACCAATAAAGGAAAGCGCTCACGCACCTATTCTCACTTTGCAACTTCACGGATCTGTACTCATGCACGCATACCCCCGTGAGTGCTCTCTCACCAACTCGAGCGTAAATGTACCCATAAGCAGGTCGGAGAGATGAATTTGCTCCGAATATCTTGGAAAGGCGAAAGCGTTTCTAGCTGCCGAACGCAACGCATCTTCACATCCCTGGCTCCATCTCGTGTGCATACTTGCTGGCGAAAGCAACGAGCAATAGCAAGGCTAGAGACGGCTTCGCCACATTTCTGCCGTCACCACGAACAGACAAGTTGCTTAAAGACAGGCTGTTCACCCATTCAGGTTCCTAGCTTTCCGCCAAGTACTGTCTATACTTCTGGTGGAGCTGGTTTAGGCGACGGCAAATCGACGAGGGCAAAGCATAATATTTACTGCAAAACGATCACGTTAGCTGCAGAGGATGCTTTTATTAAGTAGCTGCTAGTTTGAAGACAAATGCGAACAGCTTATTGTAGTGAGTCCCGGACATCACCGGTTGCAACCAGATCAATGGTCTGCTCGCGCCCTGCCTGCAATGATGGATTGGCATGAACAGGTTACCTTGCGACGCTATGCTCGAACACAAACTACTGTCTTACGCGTAAGCTGCAGGTACCCCTAAAACAAAACAGCTAAGCTGGCATTTTAAAGACATCCATGTGCACTGATGTCATCTTTCCATCGGCTCGACCAAATGCCTTCACAGTGAGCTAGAGGTTCCGCGTTCCCATGTACGCATCATGAATATTAACAAAACTTGTGTTATCAAGGACTTCGACACCCCGACGCTCTCCGCTGTTTACCTCTTCCACAGACCAACTACCATCCGACAAAAATGAGCTAGCCCTCAGTCTTACTAAACGTCTTGACGCAAACAACCCTCTGTTCGGTGCTACTCCCTATCACGGACTGCACTGAACACATAATGGGTCGCCGGCTCACTGAGATTGTTGCAATGCACCATTACGTCTCGCGGGCAGCCCTCTTCGGTGCCCAAACACCCTTTGAGCGCAAACCCCTTGCCATGCCAAATGCCAATGCAAAAAAAACCCCAAAGCGGAGTAAGCTTCCATTACTTCTCAGAATGCAACAGCCTAAATTTGCATGCACGCGCGTGTACATCCATGCCTGCCATCAGAGCGCCAAAAAGTTTGCAAGACCGATAACCGCCAAGTGCACATATTCTTGCTACTGAAGGCATACACTCTGGGCAAACCAGCTCCCAATGACGAGAAGCACGGCATGTGGGGCGTTTTGGCTGTAAGCTCTTTCCCAAACTACAATGCAAAACGATGTTTACCCACGCAGATCCCCAAACGCTCTGCCGATTATGGGGTATCCCCCTGTCAAGAGGAGGAGCCAGCCAACTTCAAAGAAGACAACCAAAGCAAGCGAAACGCCAATTCAAGATCAAATGGCTGGTTCCATACGGCTTTCTTGTCGAACCCCTTCTCGTCAGAAGTCCCATTAGGTGGCCTGCACGAGGTTAGCCTGTATCGCTTGAAAAATTAGCGCCACTACGCCCTGCCGCGCAATCCATAACCGCAAGGAATACACGTTGTGCGTTCCTAACCCACAACAGCCTTACTAGTTTCGCCGAACCAGAACCATCCTCCAGGATTATGTGTTTTGTTTTCTTTTGTTTCGTCCACTGCCCACACTGTGCGCCAGCTCCGCGTTATTTCTTTCAAGCACCACGCATATATTGACACAATTTTTGCTGGGCGAGCCATGAACCGCATTTCGCCCTCTACTATTACCTTTCTCAAAAATAAAGAATACACCAATACTTCTCTGAGCTCGCTCTCAGAGAAACCAGTGCGGATTCGCTGCCATCTGCTACGCCGTACTGTACTTCATGCATACTGCGTCACCAGTTCACTAATATCTCTTGAAACGCCGCATATTATCCCTCAAACGCATACTTTAGCGCCAAAATAGCCTGTCAAAGTAAGTACCAAAACGGCGAACGCCTGAAACGAAACGAGCCCATCCTTTGTCTTACACTGAAACTCCATAGATCTGCAGACATTCCCACATGCATCCATACCTTTCATTCTACGTTAAAGTAAGTGAGCCCAACCCCGCGCCGAGCATATATGCTCGCTACTGATTGCACACTTTCTAATTGAAACAGCGTGCTCTCACAGAGCCAGACAACGCTTCGCCTCACCTCGGATGCAAGGTACCCTAAACAGACTGCAGAACCACACGATAATTAAACATGCAACCGCATGAACCGTGTACTGCGTACAATAGAGGCAAATTATCCATATGCATGCCACCAACCATAAAACGATACTGCTGGCTGCAATGCAAGCCGTTATCGAATCGGCTACTGTGGGAAGGCCAAGGGAATTCAATCAAGTTGAAGAATTACTGGAACTATTAGGCGCGTCCAAACCGATGACCTGCGTGCCGCCCGGATCTGTCAACTACGTTCGGTTGAGTTATACACTTTGCCCGGAGATGCCAAGCTCGAGTATATATTGCTGATACATTCACACACTGCGCCTACATCGAGCCCAAATCAGCTTCCCTGTCTGGTTTGAGCACAAACCTTCGTCCGCAGTACAGGTTTCAGTTTATCTTTTGTGATCCATATGTTGCACAATGTGTCACTGGCTCGGCGTTCATTGGTGTCTGCGCCTTCATTACTTACAAAACTATTGCTGACGCCGCCCTCAGTTGCCTGTCCTTCGCAATTCCTGTACTCCGCAAAGCGCGTACCATCATACCTGATTGAGCCAACCGTCGACATTACATTTGACGGCAACCTGCGCGTAGCCGCTGGGGCCTCATTAACCTTTTCGCTGAAGACGCCATCCATTGCCGATTTCCTGAGAGCGTTTGCAGTGTCAGACTCTGATATGCCAGAGCATACCGTAGCACTAAAACACCCAACCAAGTGAAATACAAGCATCCGGTACGGGTGACGCAAAAGCAGCACCCGCCATCAGCATGAATGTCCATGTGTTCTTATTCATGGAGTACCAGTGCCAACGCTGGTACTTCCTGACTCAGCGCGTATGCAGATATGCATCCACATTTGTTCTCGTACAAACTGAAGCGTAACGCAGCAGTACCCATAACCGCGCCGAGAAGATGAATTTGAATCGTCTTAATCAGAGCTGCCACCAATTGTTCTAGCAGCGAAGTGCATCGCATCTCCACAGTTCTGTATCCCTATCATGTTTATATTTACTGGCCGAAGTAGCACTCTATCGCACCATCAAATGAGGCATTGTAACGCCACTGCCGCAAACGTGCCAACACAGGCTGCCCAGCCCACAATGTTGGCAATTTGCAGGCCCTCTAGCTCTCTGACGAATAGTGAGCATATGCCTATTGGCAGAAAGAGGTAAGGCCAACTAGCGCAGGCAAATCAAGCGCAAAGTCGATGCTAACGGCAGGCCCATTCATTTGGCTACAACAGTCATCCTTGTCGAATCGCTTTTTGTTGCAGATAGAGAGATGGTCTAAATTTCTCGGAACCTCCTAGAAGCACCATGTGCCAGCACACCGCGATCCTGCTTTCCGTTCCCTTCGATTTTCTGTGTATGAGACTAAGAGCAGACAGCCCTGAGGTGCCGACTGCATGCAAACGTCAGTGGCACATGCATACACTGCAGTTACGCACTCTAAAAAATTCCAGACTAACCAGAAATGGGATTGCGCTTTCTTCCAAGTTATCGAATCGATAATCATTGATTTACGTGTCCAACAATTCTAAGCAATTCGTATCGGCCGCGCCGTCGGCTGCTGCTTGCACTTCGCAAGCTTGCACTTCGCAACACCTTTTATTCACAGAACAAATACCACAACACGTATTCGGATACCCTATTTATGCTGCTAAAGTTTTGGTACAAGCTACGGCCTCATCGACGCTGCTTCTCAGTACTTTTTAAATTGCACGTGCACTGCGCCATCAGTCAACTAATATCTGTTGCAATGCCACACTCTGTCTTTGACACTCTGTTTCTCAAACACAACCCGCGACGCCGAAACACCCCTCTCCAGCAGATACCACAGAAGCGCATGGCTAAAGTAGCTCCATACTCCTTCTGTTGCTGCAACTCCGTAATTCTGCACGCATGTGCACACGCATCCAGGCCTGCCACAGGACAGGCTGAAACGAAACGAAAAGATGCATAATATCTGCTTGCAGACAATCCTGCGTCTATGGGCATTCACGCTGGCAGAAAAGCGCGAGGTTTTAAACCCTCATATTGCTTTGCCACACAGCAGTCGTGCGCGTACACCCTAGTGCGCCATAGCCCCATGGTCCCCCAGCCCTGCATAAAAACCTGTTTGCGTACCTAATTGCAGACGGAGTTGGTTCCCTCCATAGCAATGAAACACAGGACAAGCATAACTTCAATCGCACAGCACTGCAGTTTGGTGTGAAGCGACTCTTCCCGGAATCTGTTGGAAAAAGAAAAAGGGTCGCAACATTGCAAGAATAGACGATGTATGATGCACGTGAACCAACGTTCCCTTTACCACGTTGATGATGATTACGGAACAGCACTACGAATACGCTTCCCCGGGATACCTAATTAGGAAAGAAAGACACTGATGCATTCATAATGATGCATTCATAAACTGCAGCTAGGAACCCGAAACAACGCACCTAACTACGCCAAATAAGAAACGTTCCCCTGTCCTACGAGTTCTATCTTGTGTTCTCAGAGCGCCTCGCGGATTTACACCATTCGCATTGGCCACTTCCTGAGTAGCGCCTCTCAACTGACTACCCATCTACTTAGCAGATCGAATGCCACCATGCGTAGCTGGCCTGGCCTCGAATGTTCCTAAACACAATCACCGCACAGTCACCCCCGCCAACTGCTAAGCACTGCATACTGCGCTGGGCCGATTCTGTCTTTTCGAGACACTGAAGACGTTTGAAGTGGCATATTATTCTCTCAGGCGTCAGCATCCCGCTATGGTAGATGCTAAAGAAGGGCACGACTATATCAAAGCAAGCTTCAACTTCTACTCACTCTGCAACTCCACAGAAATGCAGGCATGCACGTATAGATCCATCTCTGCTCTCATTTAAGCGGAAATGGGACAGTAAAAATGAAGGCCCCATAAACAAGAATTGCATTCGTGTTCGTCAGGAGTGCAACAAAATGTTCTAGCTATTGAGCGCACCGCATCTCCACACCTGTGACTCCTTATCGAGCGCATACTTCCTGGCCGAGACAGTGTGTGATCGCAACGCCAGGGACGTCCCCAGCAAACCGCGGCGACAATCGCGCTCACACAAACTGCCTAGCTCAACGGTCCCCTGGCTTTCAATTTTTTCGTATACCCGCACCTGCAGACAGAGGTCATTTCAACCAGAGCAAACGAACCAAGCGCAGGCTTAACGCAACAGCACAATATTGCATCTGGCTGCTTCGGGTGTCCCTGTCAAGTTATTTTGTGTTGGCAGAATAACAAGATTTGGATATATTCGGGAAGTACTGGGAACCTCGCGCGCATGCAGATTGAGGACATCCTCTCCTCAAGCCTGTACGTCCTATGTTGGAATGATTTGCATGGTGTGCTGTCAGAAGCCAAACTCAAACGAAATCTGTGACACTCACAAGCTGCAGGTACTTCAAACGTAAAACAGCTTAGCCAGTTGAGAAAAAATCGAACCCACCCGCTTCTGCACTATGGATTTCGCTCTCCGTTTGTTGTGCTCTGATTTCCCGCAAGGTACAGAAGTATTCACACAATCCGTATTGGCCACGCCCTACGCCGTACGACGCCCTCCGCCTTTCCCTTTCTCTGCAAACCAACTACCGCCATGCACATCCCAGCTTGCCCCCAATACTTTCAAACGTTTGAAACGAACAAACGCTTTGTTGTTTTTGCGTTCTCTCACTCATTGCGCTGCACACATCCTGCGTCACCAGCCTAGATCTTTGTTATGTTTCCCTCTGCCTCGCAACCGCATATTGCAGCGCCGTATCATCCTCTCACACAGGTTGTCAAAGGAAACCGTGGTGACTGCAACACAAATATCCACTTTTAGTACTCCAACTCATTAGAGCCGCAAGCCTGCCCACGCACATACATGCATGCAATTAGGACACTTGGATGGCAGCAAGGGCCACAGCTTCCACGTTCCGACGGATTTGCCTCTAAGGGCATACTCTGTGTACAAGACAGATAGCGACGGCAGCGCTAGAGAATACTTCGCCACACTGCGGCCGTGAAGGCGCTCACCCAAAATGCATAACCGCACGATACTTATAGGTGCGATTCCCTTGCTCTCTTCCACTTCCTCCATATTTTTCTTTAGGCGGGGGGAGCTGATCTCAAGAAGGGCAGGCGACCCGAAGGCAAACAAACGCCCTGCCAACCTCAAAATAATGCATCTGTCTGCATGATATATGCCCTTGTCCAATTTCCTCTTTACCCACAGGCAGAATGAGCAGTGGTCTACAGATATTTACACAAGCAAGCGCCTCTAGGCAGCAGCCCTGCTATCCTCCCGCCCCGCCCTGCATTCTTGCAGTGCTTTGGAGACTATGCCGTGAAATGCCAAATTAAGACAAACTCCCGTGACACAAGCATACACGGCAGCTACTCAAAAAGCAATACAGCCTAAATAATCGTGCCAAACTAG
>CAJFCZ010000180.1:0-21958 GCA_904066245.1 Eimeria sp. OTU-Y
GGCAGAGAGGTGTCACGGACAGCAACTGGAGATGCAGCAGCAGCAGCAGCAGCAGCAGCAGCAACATCAGCAGGTGTTTTTGGAGGCGGAGCCTCAACATCAACAGGAAGAGCAGGATACACGGACGCCCTTAGGCTCCCTGCAGCAGCAAGTGTTGGTGGTAGAGCAGCTGCCTCCTGTGCAGCTGCTTCAACATAAGCAAGCAACAGCCACACAACCACGGCAGCAGGACCAACAGGAGCTGCAGCAGCAGGATGCGCAGCTGCCTCCGCAGCAGCAACAGCAAACAGGGCAACAGAAGCAACAACAGGGAGACCAAAGCCGACACCGGCAGCAGCAGAAGCAAAAGAGGCGTTTCAGCAGGCGTTTTTCGGGCAATATCCGTTGCGTGCCGTCTCTTGTTGAAGCTTTCCTGATCCTGGGGCCCCCAGCGGCGAACCCCGTCTTAGACTGCTGCATTGGTCGATACTGCCACGAAAAACCGGAACAGCAGTGCTGCTGCTGCTGCTGCCAGGTAGGAAACCAGCAGGAAGAAAACACCTCTCCTCCGGTCACTGTTGCTGCTGCTTCCGGTTCAGGGGCGCAAGAGGATTTGTTCTGTGACCGTACGTTGGTGGAGCAGGAAAGGGAACAGCAGCAGCAACAGCGGCCGGAGGCTCGACGACCGGGCGGCAGCAGGGGCGAAGATGTAGAACAGATAAGCAACAGTACGAGCAGTAGTCACGGCAGCAGCAGCGACCTGCTACAGCCCCACGTTTGGTGGTGCTGCACCTGCAAGAGAGCTCCCTGTGCCTTCCGTGAAGGCGCCGTCCCGCCGGAGAGCAGCAGCTGCAGCAGCGACAGCAGCAGAAACAGAAGCAGCTGTGCCAGTTCCTTCTGCTGCTCCAGTAGGGTTCAGAGCTTGTGCAGCCAGTCTCAAAGATACCCCTCTGCAACCACTTCTGTTATCGCAGGCTCCAGAAGTTACAGCAGCAGCAGCAGCAGCAGCAAAGACACAGCGTTAGTACCGTCGCGCAGAAGGTGCAGCAGCAGCTGCCCCGGCGGCAGCAGTAGAGGCATGAGCAACAGGAGGACCAATAGCTGCTTGTTCCCTCATTCCAGTTGCATCAAAGAGCCCGCGGATTTCAGCGGCTGCAGCAGCACAAGCAGACGCCCCAGCAGCAGCGGAGGCAGCGGCGGAAACACCAAAGGGGTACATGTTCCGCAGGTCATTGCAGCAGGAGCACCGGCAGCAGCGGCACGCATCTGTGGTCAACAGTCGAATTCACCAGAGGAGGGGCATGGCAACAGCAGCAGCTGCTGCAGCAGCAGCAACCACTGCAGCGGCAGCAGCAGCAGACGTAGCTGCAGCGATGCCCGTTCGCAATGCCACGAGGGGAAACCATGGCGCCGCAGCTCGAGCTGGCCTGTGTCTCACAAAGGCGCGTCACCTGGTGCTCCAGCAGTGAGTATTGCTGGTGCGGCAGCAGCGACAACAGGCAAACCAACCGATGGGGCAGCAGCTTCAACAGGTCCAGCGTCTGCGGCGACTGCAGCGGATGCAGTTAGGGCTGCTGCACCAACTGCAGACCCCGTAGGCGAGCCGAACCATCCTTCACCTACTCTAATTCGTTGCCGAGTCCGTGGCGTTTGCTCTTGCGGGAGCGGCGGCAGCAGCAGCAGCAGCAGCTGTTGCAAAATAAACTCAGGCTACCCACAGAGCTGTTGCAGATGCAGCTACACCCCGAGCTTCGATATTGCAGTCACGCGCAAGGGCAAGCCCAAGATCATCTTCGTTCCGCAGTCACCATCAGCAGCGACAGATACGGCAGCAGTAGCAGGCCTAACGAAGGCGATTGACACAGGGACAATGCCTGCAGCAGAGGGGCCAACAGCAGCAGAGCCAGGAGCAGAAACAGAAGATGAAGGCTGCAGTAGTACCTCATGGCTACCGCCGGAGGTGCCCCCAGCAGCAGAGCTATTCTGCTTTCCTGAGGGGAGAGCGAAAGTGCTTCCTGTGAACAGCGGCTGTCTCTGCACTCTTCTCCAGCAGCAGCCTCAGCAGAATGAAAAGCCGCAAGAAGATGGTAGTGCAGCACGGCCTTGCACATCTCCTTGGCAATCTTACATGCCGCCGGTCATAGCGGAGCTGTTGTCTCCAGGCGGATGCACACCAGCAGCAGCGCCGGCAGCAGCTTCTCCATCTGTTTTAGAAGCAACGCCTGCGGCATCGCCTCAGATGTTTCCTGAGCCATTAGTGACATTGGCAGCCACAGCACCACAAGCAACAGCAGGGGCAACACCAGCAGCAGCACCTGCACGGGATCCGCCATGCATGTGCCAGTGGGGTGGCTGCCCGTGCGCTTCTTTGTTGAGAGTGCATTCTCCATCATCTTCTGTCTTCGTTTTGACAGACATTCAGGGCCGCAGACTGTATGGGCATTGTCTTCGCTTCTTCGAGCTCGTGACCTTCAGGGTGCCAAGCAGCAGCAGCGACGTGCCCAACAACAGCACACGTTTTGCTACAGCATCTGTTGCTGTAGAGGGAGACGCTGTGGTAGACGATGAAGCAACGAATAGGGAACAAGAAGGAGGCAAGATAAGTGGGGAGGAAGATGTTGCGTGCAGAGCAACAGCAACAGCAGGCTGCTGCAGCAGTGATCCCCCCCTGGCTTATGTGGAGAGGGCGTTTTGCGTGTTGTCTGAGTTCCCATTCTTTGGGGTTTTCCATGAGTGGTTGTGGAGTACGTACACTTCATACGCTGCTCTCTGTCAGGCAACTGCATGCAGCGCCAGAGGTCACATAATGCTGCAGAAGCAGCAGCAGGTACAGCAGCGGATGCTAATCCCTTCACCACTTTTATATTTGCAACAACAAGCCACAAGGCTGGTGGAGGAGACGCCAGCTCCAGTAGCAGCCCATATATGGGAGGTGTTCCCGCTGCAACAGGTTCAACTGCGCTGTGAAACCAGCAGCAGTACCACTGGTGATTCTAGGAACGCTGAGACCACCACCAACTACAGTAACAATAACATCGCCAAGACGCTACATGTTTCTGTCTCCATAGAATGCACGCGCGCCCTCCATTTCGCTCTGCCGCCACCGGGAAGTTTGCCGCTGTTGCAGGTGAGCTTCCGCTCATGCGGCTGTTGCTGGAGCTGTTCCTGCAGCAATTGCAAGGCCCGTGCTTGCCACAGGTGCTAGCATTGCAGTTATTTGCTGCTGAAGGTGTTGTTGCTGCAGTTTTGTTGCTGTATTGGAGGGAACCATTGGGGGAAACATGGGCTTGGCATAACGTGTGTTGCTTTTGTGCTGCAGTTGCCTCTGGTGAATCTCCTGAAGACATTTCCCCTAGAGCTGTTGCTGCTGCTGTTCTTGCTGCTGCTGTGCGAGAAGCAAGTCGTGCTGCTCTCCGCGTCTGTGAACCGCCTTAGCCTGCTGCCTTGCGCTCTCACGGGTTAGCTGCACTAGCCGTAACTCCAGCAGCAGGAGCAGCAAGAGGAGCAACATTGTGGTGTGGGGCGCTTTTTCTGCTGTGAAGCCTACCAACGATGGGTATTCATGCTGCTGCCTCTGCAGCGTAGCCTCAACGCCGGAACGGCGGCAGCAGGATTGTGGCAGCTGTCCATGTATGTATCTTAGAGGGGCTGCACCATGTACTGCTGTTGCTGGTGCTGTGTTTGGCGTGTATGTACAGCGCTGATGTACCCCCTTCGGTACTCTCAAGTGTTCGTCCCGTTGCTTCCGGCCTCCCTCGCGCATTTCGTGTCGATGCCACTTCCCTTCTGCGTCGGCTTTTTGACGCCGCCGCAGCAGCAACAAAACGGGATTTCCGTTGAAGCACCTCCACAAGGGAAGAGCAGCAGCAGTAGCAACTGCCACAGGAAACGCAGTGGCATCCCCAGAGGGCGGGCAGCCCCTCCTGCGGTTTACGTGTGCACCGTTCCCGATTTTACAGCCGCAGCAGCAACTGCAGCTGCAGCAACAACAGGAACGGCCTCTAACACCAGCAGCAGCAACACGAAGAACTGCACGAACACAATTTCCGGCAATATGCTGTACGCCATCAACCTGTTCTCTCACGCTTTGGACACTTTCCCTCTCGGTAGGTTACGCCGACTTTGCTGTTTGTGTTGCAGCAACCGTGATCACTGTTGTTGACCTTTCAGCAGCAAGAGCTGCAGCACGTTCTTGTGCATTTCGAAGCGCTGCTGAAGTGCTGGTGCTTTTGCTGCCTGTCTTGATTGCCCAACATATAGCGATGCCAACACGCAGTTCAAGGAAGCAAGTTTCCTGAATGCTGTTCCTTTTGGTGCTGCTGCTGCTTCAGGAGTTTATCTGGTAGACTTGGACAGTTGTTCTCTCTCGCTTTCGCATGTAGCTCTTGCGACAGCAGCTGGAGACCCGCAGCAACGAGACTCACTGGACCCTTCAGCAGTGGCAACTGCAGCAGCAACAGCAGCCGAAGCTGCAGCAACAACCGCGGCGCCTGGTACTGTTGCTTGGGGATTGCCCCCCTTGCCAGATATAATGCTGGGGAAACTTGTCGCGAGCCTTGTGCCGCTGCTGTGCAAAGATGCAGTTGCGGCAGCAGCAGCAGCGGCAGCGGCGGCAGCGATCGTGGATGGTAACCTGACGAACCAGCAGCGGAAGATGCTGCAGCGCCACCAACAGAAGCAGCATAAGAAGCGAAGACAACAGCAGCAACAAATCCCCTCATTTCTCCCCTCCAACTGGCTGCTACTGCGGGAAAATGTGACTACTGCAATTACAGAAGAGGCAGCAGCATACAGTGCACGGCTTGCCACTGCTGCTGCTGCTGAGTTAGGCAGCCTCAGCAACAACACTGCGGGAGGCGCAACGCTGCATCCGCAGCAGAGCGTGGGCAGGGGTGATCCCCTGCAGTTGTTGCGTACAAGCAGCAGGAATCAGCAGCAACAGCAACAGTTGCTAAGCCCACAAACAGGTGGCCAAAGCAGCACCAGCTTCGGTGCTGCTGCAGCATCTGGTGTCAGAGGGGCAGCAACTGCTGGCAGCAGTAGGGGCGGGGGGGCTCACACCAGTGCTGGTGTGAGAGCGGGAGCCAACCGTTCACACAGCGGGGCCCTTCTTTCTGTCTTTCGCTTCTTGAATCTCTTGCCTCCTGGCAAGACAGAACAGCAGCAGCTGCAGCAACGAGAGCTACATCACCTACCGCAGCCCGCCAAGCTCCAACTGCAGCAACAGCAGCAACACAGGAGAGACAATTGGCTGTGGCGGCTGTGGGGTCAGCGATCATCAAACCCGGGTACAGACATGACAGACGCAGCAGCAGCAGCTTCAGCAGCAGCAGCAGCTTCAGCAGCGGCAACTGCTGCTGCTGCAGATACACCAACTTCGCTCCGTGGCGGTCCAGGACAGCCTGCCGTTTTCCGCTACTCATCCCTTCCCGTCGGTGCGCATGCTGCAGCTGCCGCTGCTGATGCTGCCTCGTGGATGCGGGAGAAGCAGCAGCAGCAGCGGAAGCAACAGCAGGAGACGGAACAAAAAGAGGGGCAGCAACGGCAGCACGAGGAGGAGCAGCCCCCTTTGGTGAACCCCGAAGTACCGTCACGTTGCCGGGGTTTGTGTGTTTCGCCTGCACGAGCAGCAGGAACAAGTGAAGCCGAGTCTGTGGGTGCTGCTGGTGCGTCTAAAGCTGACAATACCCAGCAGCAGCAGTCTTTGGCTCTGCAGGAGCAGGAACAACAGCAGTTTTCGTTAGAAGAACAAGGACAGCAGAATCTGCCCACGAGCACCGGCAACAGCGGGCGAAGGGGAATGTCGCTGCTGTTTCAACGGCAGTGCAGGAGCAGCAGTGAAGTTTTTGAACGCAGCAGAACGTGGGTCAAGGCGAAGAGACCTTCAGCAGCAGCAGCAAGGGGTCTTACTCCGGCACCTACAACAGCGGTAGCAGCCGCGGTAACAGCAGCAGCAATATCGGGGGTTAGTGACAGAGACGAGCCGTGGGGCCCAGGCAATGCCATTTCTTCAGCACCGGCGACCTTTGTTGCTGCCACGGGGCTGCAGGATGGAGCTGCTGCTGTTGCTGCTGCTGCAACAGAACCTAGCAGCAACTTGTTGCCAGTGTGGCGCGAGTTTTCTGGAGTTTCGTTCGAGTCTTCTGAAGAGGGAGACGCTTTGAATTTACCGGTGATCTACCCAGGCAGCCAGTGCGCAGCCCCTACAACTGCTGCTGCTGCTGCTGACCCCAGCAGTGGCAGCTTAGAAGGCCAAACCAATGCAGAGAACCGGATTCTTTGTGAAGCCAATGCTGCAGCGGAAGCAGCAAAGGCAGCGGAAGCAGCGGCAGCGGCTGCTGCCTCTGCTGCTGCGTGTCGTATTGCCGCACTGCAGCATGCAAGCACTGTATGCATACAGCCCGGGCTTGATAATCTGAATGAGGCAGAAAACCCCCTCATTGCCCTGCGTGAATGGAACTCTTCTCCGTCCGTACACGGTTGCTGCCAGCAGCAGCAGGAGGAGCTACAACAGCAACATATGCAGCAGAAGCAGGCGAATGCAGTAGCAGATGCAGTACTTCGGGAGGTGTTTCTGCGTTTCTTTGTTGATTTGCTGCGGGGCTGCACCGTTATCACGAGGTCCCGCTATGATGTCCCGGTGGGGCATCCTAGCGGGGGCCCCTTAAAAGGCAGAGAGACCCCAGGTAGCGGCGGGAGGCTGAGAGGACAGGGAATGCCAACGGATGGGGGTCCTTTGCTGCAAGAAATATGCAGCACCCAAGCATTTGCAAGCTTTTTACAGGTTCAGGATGAGGCGCGTGCGACGGAGCTTGCAGGATGCTCTCCAGACAGTGCCGGATTCCTTCCAACTCGAACGGACGCCTCACATGGGGCTCCAGGGGCCCGCGTACGAGACCTGAGTGCGAAGGACCTTAGCCCTCGTTCGCTGAAGACCGTGAGGAAAGCAGCGGCTGCCGCCGCTCTCTACTGCAAACCCTTTTGGGCCCTAGAAGCAGAAGACAAGCTCCAAAGAACCAAGAGCAACTGCGGCAGCAGCAGTGGTGTCCACACCGCAGCAATGCAACCCCCTGCAGGTACAGCGGAGAAAGCGGAGGCCCTTCTGCAACAAGAACACCAGCCTGCTGGCAGTGTCCCTTTGCAGCAACTGCGGGGTTCATATGTCCCTTGGGGCGTAAAGTATACTGTTCCTGTCAGGTCCTACACTGCAGCTTCCGCTGCTGTCTGCAGCAACAGCAGCAATAACATGCATTGCGTAATGGGCGAGGACGTGGCCATGCTGCTGCGGCCTAGATGGCCCCTTTCTTGGCCTTCAGCTTCCCTTAGGACTGCAAGGAAGAACGTCTCATCCAGGTATACCAATTGTTCCAGAAACACCAAGAGCAATAGCAGCAACCGCAGCAGCAGCAACACTGACGGTGAGGGCAAGGGCGGAACATAAAGGGCGAATACCATTGCATCCGTTTGAAAGGCTGCATTATCCCGTCTTGCTCGATTGATGCAGTACATACAGCGACAGCAGCAGCACATGGCATATGCTGTTGTTGCTGCTAAGGCCGCGGCGGCCCCCAAAGCAGTCGCTAGTAATTCGGCGCTACCTGTAAAGCAGCAACCGTCACTGCAGCAGGGACTGCAGCAGCATTACCTGCGGTAGCAGCAGCAACAGGGGTAGCCGCTTTGAGTAGCAACAGCAGTACACAACTGCATTTCGTAGCACATTTTTCAGTTGTTTAGAAGGAATTAATATAATAAAGTTTCCCAGCGACTTTTGCCTCTCTGTGGAGCAACCAACCTTATGAGCAGACGAGAGACGATGAGTGCTCTTTTTTTTCAGTTTGGGTGCGTGGGGACGATCACCTACGTAAGAGCGAACTTTCAACTGTGGAAATGGGTGTAGAAGCTTGTATGCTTGCAGATTTATGTATGTGGCTTCCTTCGTGTGCATATTGCACAGATGCATGTTTACAACTGTATTCACATCTGCTGTATGCCTGTTCTGTATCGTTTATAAGCATTTTTCTTTTAAAAGGGAGATAGCATATTTTGCTTCGAAGGAAGGAAAAGTGCGTTCTCAGACCAGACCTCCATAACATAAATCATTTGTCTCTTTATGCACCCGTCTATGTGCTGGACTATGGTACACCCCCGCAACTGTGTTGTCATTATATGCTGTTCACAAAGCTTGTGTAAACGTCGGCAGGCCTCTTGGTGTAACGCTAAACACATGCAAATTATGGCCGGCTGCGGACGCAAGAAATAAGGCATACAGATAGGGCGGAACGCAACGGCGCAACTGCTTTCTCCTAAACGCGAACGGGGAAGTGGATGGACGACGAGGGTATCGATCCCTCTACCTCTCGCATGCTAAGCGAGCGCTCTACCATTTGAGCTAGACGCCCTTCGGATGTGTCGTTGCTCCCTGTTCAGCATATCAGCCCACGTAAGGGAATACACCCATAGCCTGCAGCACCCTGAATCATTCAATAATACAACAAACTTGACAAGCCCTGTGCGTCTGCCTTCTCAAACCTCAGCGGCTCTCACAGAAAAGGCTCGTGCCTGAACACTTGGGTCATAGGTGGATACCTCTGTATCCCTTAACAGTTGAATAGGTGAAGAAAACGTCAAGGCCCATTAACAGCTCCACGCCTTTCAGTACAAGACAATCTGTTACAGCTCTACGTTGCTCCCCTCTAGACCCTTGGCACCTTCTTACGAGTCAGCTATGACATCTTGCAACGTTCGTTCCAATTCGGCGGGACAGACGAAGGCAGCGCATTCCAAAGAAGTATATACCACAGACTCCCACGAGACGTTAGAAAAGCATCACACCACTCGTGTACAATGTCTGCCTCGGGCAAGCAGGTATCCCCCTTAAATCTGCTGACTTCGTTTATTGAAAAAGAGCACTGGAGAGCATTAATTTTTTCGGTCGCCGCCGTTGTACTTCCTACAGTAGCACGAGTTGCTGCTGCTGTCGTTACGGGACTCACAGCTACGCTGCCTGCAATGTTTTCACGTGGCGCGTAGTCATTCTTCTCTAGACCTTCTAATATGTCCCTTTTTCGTTCCCTTTTAATCAGCAAGCCATGTTGAACCCAGAGAAAGAACAGACAGAACAAGAAGCAGCGCTCCGTAGCCCCTCAACGCAACTCTTGGTTCTGCCACGGGAGCGGCAGCAGTAGCGTCAAGATAGGCGGGAGGGGGAGGAGGGGCCGCAGCAGTTACCCGTACTTCCTTCTTCTTTTTTGGTTACACTTATTTGAATTCAGAAAGGGTCTCTTTCTCTTAAGCTTCTTTCGTCTGGGCTTCTAGCTCGCCAGCCGCTAGTTCGCCCACAGTCGCCCTCCCCGCTGTCTGTAGCCCTTCAAGTTCACATTGGCATTTGTCCCTGTCCTTTTTTCACTTAATTCGAGCTGTGACTAACGCAATATACCACCAGCTACTCATTCGTCTCCCCTGGTCCCGGGCGTGCCACCGGGCTGCTCACAGGGCCCCTACGCCACTAGGGGCCCCATCCATTGCCCAAACGCTTTCAGCTAAAATCAGCATTTGCAGGAGTATCCAGAGGCAGGGAGACCCTGCAACTGCTTCTGGACCCTTACTGGTGAAGACTTGACCGGCAGGCAGTAGTCGCTGTTGCCAAGCAGGTGCACAGCAGTAAAGAGCAGCAGTAGTGTCACTAGAAGCAACGACAGCCGCAGCAGTACGAGCAGATACAGACAGTGACAACGGCTTCTACAGGAGCAGCTCCTACAACAACGGCTGTAGGGGGCTGCAGCGGCCGAATTGAGCGGCTGGGCCCCCAGTTCACTTACAGCGGCCGCAGCTGCAGATCGTAGATAATTGGGAATAGAACAAGAACAAACAGGAGCAGTACCTGCCGACAATGGGGTTCAGTTCTGCCTCTGCGGCTGAGATGGGCCTCAGCAAGACCGAGTATGAGGATGCCGTCAATCTTGAAAAGCTTTACTTCCTTGCTA
The DNA here is from genome assembly GCA_904066245.1 of Eimeria sp. OTU-Y. Classification (NCBI taxonomy): domain Eukaryota; phylum Apicomplexa; class Conoidasida; order Eucoccidiorida; family Eimeriidae; genus Eimeria; species Eimeria sp. OTU-Y. The sequence continues at coordinate 9,963 of CAJFCZ010000180.1, forward strand.
ACAGCCACGACCAGTGCGCCCTGTGCGACAGAGGGGTAATTTGCTGTTGCTGGTGCTGTTGCTTGGTTGCTGCTTTTGCAGCTGTCACCGTTGCTCTGCTGTTGATGCGACTGTTGTGTTGTGGTTGTCTTGTTGTTGCGCTTTAACGACCATTGTGTGTTCCTTGCTCGTCGGCTTGTTGTAGTTGGGTGCAGTAACTGTTCAGGAGATGTTTTTGCTGTGCTGTGCTTTCTTCTTGTACTTCTGCACAGGGCGTGAGCTCCGTGGACCTCCAGCGTTATGAATTTCTCTGCAACGCGTGCAGCGCGGGAAAGACCTCCGCGAAGAAGATCGGGACCGACCGCTTTACCGCCTTTGAAGTGCAGAAACTTCTAAACAAGTTTGGGTGAGAGGCGGGCAGGTTCTGTTGAGGTGGTCCTCCTGCATGTGTATTTTTCCGTGCTGTTTTGCTGTGTGCAATTTGTGGGGCCCTTCCGCTTTTTTCTGTTTCAGACGGCAGTGTGTATTCGCTCGACTGAGTTTAGTGTAAGGATTCCTATGATATCTGTTTATGGTATGGGTTTAGGGTTTAGGGTTGCGTGGCCTGTTGGTTTTTGCAGCGGCAATAGCAGCAGCAGCACGCGGGACGGCGGCAGCAGCCGCGCCCCCCGAAGCTCTTCGTCCCGAGCCCCAGAGAGAAGACGGCGCCACGGCAGAGGGCACTCTAGAAGAAGAGACTCACCTTCTCCCTCCAGCGAATCCCCGGACTCCAGCGATGTACGCTATAACTGTGTACAACGTGCTGCTGCTGTTGCAGCAGCTGCACTAGCTGCTGCTGGTGCTTTCCACTGTTACTGTTGCTGTGTCGTGAGGTGTATGTATGCGCATGCAGCTGTAGACCGCATGCTGTATAGCTTCCTCGTTATTAAACCGCGTACATTAGGCAAATGTAGACGCCTTATGGGAGCCGGATGTAGTGCAGAGACAGCTCCGTGAATGTATGCACACGGACACAAACAAGCGCGCACATACAGAGAGCGGGCTCTACGTTTTTTACATGCATACCTGCCCATGCCTATCCACATCAACATAGTTCATGCTTACGACGCAGATTGCACTTGTTCCTGTGCTGTCTGAGTTCTTGACTGCCTCAGGACTCTCCCCCCCGGGCCTCTTGGTCCTCCTCGAGGTCACGCGGGAATCGAGGCGACAAAAACAGCAGCAGGCGCAAAGCCGCCCCCCAGGAGGACTTCGTCGCTTCCGGCTGGCCACAGCCCAGCAGCAGCGTGTGGGCAGGGGCTTCGGACACAGGGGCTCCTCAGGGAGGCATGCACCAAAGCACGCTTCCGGGAATGGGAGGGCTAGCAGGTGTGGGTATGGCTGCTGTGCCACACGCGCAGCAGCAACCGCAGCAGCAGCAACAGCAGCCAAATACCCTATGGAGACAAGGGCAAACCCCGCAAGGGCTCATGACGCCAAACATGCAGCAGATGCAGGTGCCCCAGCAAGGGGCCGCTATCGGCTCTTTTATAGATACCTCCCAGCAACAGTGGAGGCCTTGTGGAGGACTTCCGCCGCAGCAGCATGTGCAGCAACTGCATTCTTTGCAGCAGATGCAACAGCCCAATAATTCTTTGTTCGGGGTCCAGCCGCAGCCGCCGCAGCAGCAGCAGCAGCAACCGTTCGGTATGGGGGGTTCTCTGGGTCGTCCTCCCCAAATGATGGTGCAGCAGCCGTCGCAACCGAACCTTATGCTGCAGCAACACCAGCAGCCAAATCCTATGATTCAGATGCAGCAGCTACAGCAGCCGCAACAACAGAGAAACCCCTTTGCGAGCATGAGGGGCCCCCAGCAACCAGCCGCACGACCTTCCAATCCATTTGCCTCTTTGCAAGGGTCACACTATGGGGGGAGTCCTTTTCAGCAGCAACAGCAGCCGCAACTGCAGCAGCCGCAACTGCAGCAGCCGCAACTGCAGCAGCCGCAACTGCAGCAGCCGCAACTGCAGCAGCCGCAACTGCAGCAGCCGCAATTGCAACAGTCGCTGCAGCAGACAGTGGGCATGCAACAGGCGTACCACCCCCAAGGGGTACAGCAGCAGGCTTCCCCTTTTGGGGCTCCTGTAGGGGCCCCCGGTGGGGCACCGGTGGGGGGAGGCCATTTGGGTGCGCCGGCGAGGGCCCCTGCCGCTTCGACGAATCCTTTTGCGTCGATGAGCCAAGCCAAGTGGGTTTCAATTCACATATTGTAGTGCAGTGTTTTTCGTACGAGCCTACCGACCGGCGCTGTCCGGCTTTCCTTGTTCTAGTGCTGCCGTGGTGTCTTGACCTTCGTGTAACTGACTGTTCGCGTCTGCGTCTCCTGCGGTGGAATTTGTAGTAGCATGCTCCTGCTGGGTACCCGCAAATTGGTATTTCTCTTTTGTCTGGTGCTGCTGACCAGCTGCTCCGCGTGCGGAATATGCATACCCTCTTCCTTGTATTGCTGTTAAGACGGCCTCGTCATTTTAACCCTTGTCCCTACCGCACAGTTCGCTGCCTGCGTCTCCTGTGAGTTGTGATACAGCGGATGGGGGGGTACTGGTGGCCCCTTTTCCACGGCGAATACGTTCAACTCTACAATCTGGTGAGGGGTTCCTTAAGGGAGAGCCCCCTTAGGCGGAGCTGCGCACCTGCCGCCGTAGTAAATGATGTGGTATTCCAACTGGCGTTGCTGCATCTGCAACAACAGCAGTTGCTGCAGCACTTGCAGTTGTATTGCAAACGAACTACTACACAAACTGGGGCCCAAGGTAAACCAAAGGGGAGAGCCTCTCCTCTGAGCGGTATGCAGGATTCGCAGCTTGGAGTCGGTTGCTGCTGCGCAGACAGAAACAGCAGGAAGCGACAGCACCAGTGCCTACCGCAATATCTGGAGCAGAATTTGCTGCACCGGAACTTTTTTGTGCACTTATCCGCATCAGAGTCAAATTTTATCAGAGGCCCAGCGGCGTACGCAAGGGGCCGCCACGGGGTGGGGGCTTCCCGAAGCGATTGCGAACAATTAAGGAGGGCCGGTGTTGGTTCTACTGTTGCTGCAGCAGTTGCTTGCAGCTGTTGGTGGATTCTCTGTTGATACTACACGGCACACTAACAGCAAATAGCATTGGCATTCGTATGCTGGAGCAGCAGCAGCTAATATCATGTAGCAGCGCAATAGGCAGGTGCAGAGGGAACACAAGGGTGTCACCGTGCTCTGACGTTGCTGGATCCCTGTTTTCTTTAGCTGAGCCCTGACTTTGTTAGTTCGCAGATGTGCATGCACCACGGTAGGGATGACAGTTTATGTCATTTTAGGTCGTTTTAGCTTGTTGACCCTACAGTGGCAACTGCTGCGGCACAGGCGGCGAAGAAGCAGCTGCAACCGCCTTTGCAGCGAGGCCGGCGCATTCCACGGGACCCTGCCGTAGTGCAGCGCAACCGGTGTGGAACTATAGCGGATGCCCTTGCGACACTACCTGCAACGACGACAAAAACAGAGTTAGTTGCAGCTACAGCAACATAAGCAGCACTAAGAGCATGTAGCAACGACAGCAGGCAGTGGTACGCTGGCACAGAGAATGGTAGGGTGCCGACAGCAATCTTGGCAGCAACAGCAGCAGCAACAGTGTCAGCAATAGCAGTAGCAGCATCGGGAGCATACTTCTAGCGGGTCGCCAAATGGCCAAATTAGGGAGGAGACAGCAGGGATTCCCGCTGCTGTTTGTAGGAAGTCGTCTTTCTTACAGCAGCAGCAGCCACAGGTGGGCCCCCCCGTAAGTGTGGACATTTCCCCCTCCACCCACGAGAGAATAATGATACTTCTCAGGGACGGTTGCTGCATGTCAAGCGTTTTTATAGACATCAAGTTCTCGGGAAGGGAAAGGCCAGCAGCAACTGCCTCCTGTAGTAGCATCTCTGCAGCGACAGAGAGAGGGTCCCCGAAGGGTCCCCCCTTTGGCTGTGCTCCATGGCGAATCAGCAAGTCTACTAATTGTGGGACTCCCGCAGTGACTGCTGCGTGCAGCGGAGACGCCGCATCACTGTTGCTGTTGCCGCCGCAGTTTACTTCTGCACCCAGCGCCAGTAGCTTTGTCGTAGCGAGTAAATCGCCTTCCCTACAGGACTGCACAGAAAGAGAGAACCGCGAGGGCGTTGCACACTTGGGGCGCGGGCAAAGAAAGTTGCAGTCCATCCTGTGTCGATCTGGTATCTGTACACCTGTTGAGCCCCAGCTTTTCTTTCTCTGTCTCACTAATTGTGGCTCTCTGTATTTTTGTCTGTGAGAAGGGCGAGGCGACGGCGCAGCGGCTCCTCCTCACAGAAAGAATAGCATGCATAAGTACGGAGGAGCACCACAAGCAACCAGCTACAACACAAAGTCAAAAGCGAGCACGTGAGCCCGTATTGACGCCCCTGCGAACCTGACAAAGAAGAAACGCCATCTCTTCTGCTTGCTGCACCAGGGAGAGACGGTGGCACAGAGGCATGGCATGCCGCACTGCCTGAGGGGCCTCAAGGGCCCCTTGAAGACCCCGACGAAAAGGCTTTCTTGCTGCTATTCTGGTAAAGGCGACACACCGACACAGCAACGAAAAGTGAGACACAGCCATATTCGCGAAGGTAAAAGGAGGGAAGAGAGGGGTCGCAAGCAGAAGCCCTATGAAGTATGAAAGACAAAAGGAAGGCTGACGGCCAACCAAGCAGAGAGCCAACCGAGAGCCAACCACGACACATGCAGGCACACACTCGCAGGGTGAGGAGACCGTCAATCTCGCGATTATCGCACAGTGTGACGAGAACAACGACGGAAGGAGACATGAATGAAACATAAAATGGACAAACAACAATCGAGAGAGGAAGAGTGGGGAAGCACCACAGATCAACTCAACACTACCAACACAGAAGCAAGCCAACCTGCAGCGACAGAGGGGAACGACAAGACAGAACCCTTCATTTCTGCCTACCTGGCAACATCAGTAGCATGGAAATGCTCAAGAGCCAGCATACATTCTGAGACGTCAGTATGCCTTCGCAGGCGCAGCAAGAGAACATCTCTTGACGGCCCCACGAGCTCAGCGGACTCGCACCGCAGCAGACGGCAACAGAGTACTGGATGCTGCAACGCCTTGTATAGGCTCAGTAGCAGCTCAGGGAAGTGCTTCCTGCGGTATATAGGCACAGAAAAGGAGGGATAAGGAGGGGAAAATATGCATACCCCCCAGCAGCTGCCCCTGGTTACCTTTACAGCCAAAAGAGAGCGGTCGAGAAGAAGCATAACACACGGAGGGATAAGCAGCTTGTACAGTGGGGGTAGCTCAACAATGGTACTCCTCTGCCAAAAATCAATGGCTTACATGGGCTCTATTACCAGCAGAGTGCCGCCCACAGGCAGGGCGAATGCGGCAGAGTGAAGCACCTGGAGGAGGGCTTCGTCGCAGGGCCCTTGAGCGTCTGTGTTGTCGGTAGTACTGCGAGCTATGATGTCGTCAAGCCCTGCGACCAGCAAAATAAATCGCGACTGCAGCAAAGGCAGCTCCTCGCTTAACATGCGGCAGTCATGGCGCAGCAACATGCAGCTTCCCTGGCCCTCGTGCACACAAGCCGTAGTCTCTACCGCCGGTCCTGTGGCAGATGCCCTTGCAAGTGCTTCTGCAGCAGGTCGTGCGGGGGACATGCAGCCACTCCGCGGTTCTTCTGTAGAGAGTTGCCGCCTGCAAGCCTCCCGTGCGAGGTGGAGCGCCCGCTGGGAGACGTCGAATCCGACGTAAGAGGCCACCGCGCCACTCTGCAACAGCCGTACCTGCAGTGACGACAGCACAACGACAGCACCGCCTCTTGTAGCCTCCGACACTCTTTATGCTAACTATGCGAGAAGTATGCAATGAAAACACGACAGGTACAGGGGGGAAAAAAACTCACGTGGGTTGGACGCGAGCCACACATCAACTCTACAAGGGTGTGGGATACGGGAGCGAGCGGCCGTGCAATAGGCTGCCGCCCCTGAGGTTGCTTCTGCAACTGATGTTGCTTGGGTTCGCTACACGGCTCATGAATCCGTAAAGCAGCAACATGGGCGTCTTCTAGCAGCACCTGGGCTGCTGCGTCAGTTGCGCCTAGCTTTAAGATGGGCTTCAGCACCCTTTGCAAGAATCTGGTCGAAACAAAGTATGCGACGCGGCCCCTTGAGTGTACCGAATCCCAGTACTGCGCTGTCCGCGTCGCGTCTTCTACCTGAGTGGTACAGATAGTCGCAGGACAATTCGTCGTGATTCCGCTCCTGAATGTCGCAGTGTTTCGTGACTCTGCTCTTCCTTCGCCCATACCCTTGAAGTCCCCACACAGAGTATAACTCTTTGGGCAGAATGCGGCACAGGCACGAGAAAAAGAAAATGAAAATAAGCTTTACGGGGCACACTTGGAATGTCTTGCGCGTCTTCGCGGCGCTCCTGTCCGCAGATGATGGCATGGCTTTAGGTTGTAGACGGGGTTGGAGGAATGGTCATATGAACAAAAACATCCCGAAGACCTCCATTTGGTGTTGCTACCAGAGCGCATCTGGCTACTCTTGGAACTCCATCCTGGCAGGCATTCCTCTCTAAAGGTCCAGCTTTTTCTGTGACGGCGCAGCGGTGAGGGGCTGGGCTTAGATGGGGGTCGCCGAGGGATCAAATAGCACATAACTGCATCCGAAAGGCATTTTTGCATGGAGGTATCAATGCAGGAACATGTGAAGGTGGCTTGAAGGTACACACGGCGAAGGCTGTGATGTGGCGAGGCCCAGAGATGGGGCAGCGGGCTCGTGGCTCCGTTTGCTCTTTCAGACAAGAGGGGTATAGTTTGTCCATACTCGATAGCATAGTTGTTCAGCTAGACTATGAGTCAAGTCCGCGCACGTGACTCGCGATGCTTAGAGTGAGCCACATACTAGATACCCTTCGAGAGCCACGAGGTAGGTGACAAGTAGACGGGGGCTACTTCAGGAAAATTTCAAGAAAATCAGAAAAAACATGACGCGTCTAATGCATTAAAATGGGAAGTCCGGCAAGACAACGGTATTTTCACGTGTTATCGTAGCTGCTGCATAGGTCAAGGGGATCGGTCACCAAACGCTGCCGTTGCAACACACTTCATGCAGGCATGCATCAAGTCTCTTCCTGCACAAAAAAAATCTTATTATGAAGTATAACTCAGCTTTCAATGCGTCTTACAGTCTATTTCAACCCGTCCTCTCCGCGTGCGACAGGGCCACTAGCTTCTCGTGTCACGCCCCAGCCGACTCCAGCCACTAGCAAAGGCCCCGAGACTTTTCTTCCCAAGTTCAGTAAGGGGGCATGCTTTAGCTCTGGGAGCCAGTAAATGGACTAGGCCTGTTGCTGTGAGGCGGTAACACAGCCTTTTAATCGGAGATTGGCAAGGTGGTCTAGTGATGCATGAATCTTCCATAGCTACAAAGAGCTTGCATCCAGTGTGCGACAATGCCATGTAGATGAGTGGTTCATTCAGCAATCATTCATGCATTCGCTGATCAACGGAATACGGGACTTAGTGCAGACCACACGACGTTCCCCTGCGCGCATTTGTAGGTGCTAACTACCCTACAACCTGACTATATCTCTGTTGAAGGGGATGACGGGTCTAAAACTATTCTGAGCATTTGGTCAAATTTAATATAATTGAAGCGGCAGTTAACGCGAGTTATTATTACTATGGGAACTCGAAGCAGCACGCTGGCGCTGAATGGATCCGCGCTGCTGTTCGCATGTTTCACGACAGGTCGGGAGAGGAAGATACGGTAACACTGTACACCCCTAACTAGTTGACTGTAAATTACCTTGGCAGGATAATGCATCTTAACGCTCCAGCATACCTTTGCAAATCCTGCCCCATATTCTGTCGCCGTGGACTATCAAGTTTTCTTTCAAGGCAGGAAAACTGCGGATGTATTAGCAGCAGCAAGCAGAGTTTCTTAGGAAGTTCACAGCTGCCTGAACTAGAAGGTTCATTTGTCCGGATCGCTCCTGCTGCTGCTGTTGTATGGGAGGCAACAACAGCACGAGGTGCTTCAAACGGCCCACTGAGGCATCTGACGAGCAGCAACTGCTGCTGACTGGGGAAAGCGCAATGGCCCGGAGCTCTGTGACGACGCACCTTAGCACAGCCAGCATTCTCCGCTGTAGCAGGGCGAACGGCAGACAGCTGGCGGAAGATTCTGTCTCGAGTAACAGTGCAGGCAACAGCAGCGCACCAACTGCATGCTTTTCACACAAGCGGAGTATCTGCCGCAGCCCAGAGCAAACAGGTGCACAGAGGGAATCGAGATCATCGCCAGTGCTGCTTCTCCTTTTGCTGCTGTCGTGTTCCACGGATGCTTCCGCAGACTGTGCTGCCTCCGCCGGACTCGACGTCTGTGAAGCCTCATGACTCTGCCCCGCTGAGGCAACCGCTAGATGGAAGCAGATTTTTGGACGCAGTGTAGCTGCATGGCGTGAGACAAACACTTCCCCTTGCTGCAGCAGCAGCCGCTGCTTGCTCCCGCGGCAGTTGCTGCTGCGCTTCGCTGCATGCATTGCCGCGCGCAGAAGACTCCGCTGCTCCTCTAAAGAAGGTAAAAGCAGATCTGGGGGGTAGTTCCCCGCTTTGATACAAGCGCAGCTTTCCTGTAAGGCCGCCCCAGTAGGCAGGACGGCCCCAGAAAGAGACGCACGGGGCCCGCTATTCAGGGCAACGAACATATCGTCAGAAGGGTACTCGGCTTCTGGCCCGCTCAGCGGCTCCCCACAAAGCCTCCCGCTGCTACCAACAAGGCAAGAAGGCATGCTGCCGCGCATGTGCCGCACGTCTTTGTAGCAGTAGGAAAGAGACCCACCAGGCCAGTCCGCCAGCGGTTCCTCGGAGTAGACCGTTGCTCCGTGTCCTAGCATCGAGAGCCCCTTGCCCGCGCACGGAACGGCTCCAGTCCCCTGCTGCTGCTGGTTCTGCTGCTCTGGAGAATCAGTAGAGGGAAAAAAATCAGCTGTAAGGCCTGTGCAGACGTGCAGCCACAGTGTCCGTCGTTGCTGAGCCCCGAATATTAGCCTCACCTCTGCATGTTTCTGCACCCCTCCCAGCAGCCGAGGCTGTGACTGCTGCTGCGGCACCCCTGAATTGCGCCCCTGCTGTTGCTGCACCGCACCAGCCGCTATTCCCCGTAGAAGGCGAGGCATGTCAAATACTGGCCCCTGGTGAGCGGCGGCTGCTACTGCGAGCTGCCTCTGGTGCAGCTTGTGGAACTGAGAGTGCGCCGAACTCGCAGCTAAATCCGCGTAAGAACCCTGCAGCACGCGCTGCTCCTGCTGTTGTTGGTGCTGCTTCTGTTGTATTCCTTGTTGCAACTGGGCCGGCCCGCTTCGCGCGGAGTTGTCTACCTTGCTAGCGGTAAATCCTGCATGTTGATTTTGTTGCCGCTGCTGCTGGTTGTCTTGCCCAGAAGCCGCTGCTGCATTCATGAGTGCACTGGTGGCAGCCGCAGCGACTGCCGCTGACCCTGAATGCGCTGCTGCCGCACCAGAGCTTCGCGTGTGCTCCTCTTTCTCTGCCGGTGCGGCGCCAGCAGCAGCAGAAGTACCGTCAGCGCAGCTACGGGCATCATGGAAAAAGTCCCCCTCCTGGTTAGGGCCGCCACCGCGTCTTCTAAAAAGCTGACGCGCAGCCGCTCCCACCTGCCGCCAGGTCGGTCGTTGTTGTTGGTCCTGCAGCAGCTGCTCCTGCCGCCGTTGCTCCTGTTGCTGCTGCTTCCTGTTAAAGGCCCAACTCTCAGTTTCATCTGCAGAAGGAAGCGGTGGTAGCACAAGCTCTTGACACGCTGCCCCGTCCACAGCGGCAGACCCGTGCTGCAGCAGGTACAGGTCCGCCGTTACGTTCTTGAACATGTGAAGCTGCTGCTTGCGCAGTAGTTGCTGTTCATGTACCCAGTGTCTCTCAAGCAGCTCACACTCGCTCAAGTGCTGTTGCACCAGCTCCTGCAAGTCTCTTTCGCATGCCTCAAGGGCAGCAGCCGCACCAGCAACTGCTGTTGACTCTTTTGCATCCCCTGAATCTTGAGCTGATAGGCAACGAGCAGCAATCGCTGCCTTCAACGCCTGCTCTTGCTTCTCCCTCAATGTACAGGCAGTCTCCATTTCAATGCCTTGTCTCTCTGCCAACTGTTGTTGCGCATCTTGCTGCTGCAATAGCAGCTGCGCGAATGACTCTCGACACTCTTGCTGCAGCTGACGCAGAAGGGCCATGCTGCTGCTTGTCCTGCTGTTTTCCCGTTTTAGCTCTGAGCTGCTTATGCGTGGAGGGGCGACGTGAAGCGCCAGCTGCTGCTTCTGGTGTTGCTTCATTCGGTTTCGCTGCGCATCATGCACGGCATCCTGTTCCGTTAAGGTGCAGCAGCAACACCAGTAAGCTAGAGCTCTCAGTGCAGCGAGACGGAGGCAAGTGCCTCCGCGGGGAAAAGCAGCTGCAGCAATGGTGGTCGATGCAGGGGCCGTAGTGGGTTGCTGCAGCGGGGTAGCCCCACCAGCTAAAGCTGCCACCGCAGCGGTTGCAGAGGGATCGTTGGCTGCTAGGGATAACGCTCTTGCAGAAGTGGTGCTGCACAAGCCGAGCTCAGCAGCAGCAGCAGCAGCAGAGACTGGCAGTGGATCTGTCAGCCGAGGGAACCAAGACGCGGCGGCCCACATAAACGATATTAAAAGGCAGTCATCAGCTACTTTAGCAACTGCGGGAGCTCTTACTCTTGCTGTTTTTCTCCCCTGCCCTGGGGCCCCGATAGAAGGGAGTTCGCATCTCCCAAAGTTCTGCACTGGTCGCTGCTGCTGCTGCTGCGCCGGTGAAATACTGCGAGAACAGAGGCAAAGCAGCAGGGGCAGTCGTTCTGGGGAGAAGAACGCAGCTCTCTCTTCTTGAGCTAGCAGCACATGGCGCATAAGTGACGAACTGCTAGCACCAATGTGCCGTTGTTGCCGTTGCAGCAAGTGTTGCTGCAAAACAGTGTGGAAGCTCCACGAGGGCCCTGTTCTCACAAAAATACGGCAGGTTGAAGCCTCACTTTGACGACTCTCTCCCCCCTCATATGGCTTCCCTGGAGCTCCCTGCAGGGAGGAAGGCAGCTCCGGTATAGCTGTTCCAGAAGCTGCTCCTGAAGCAGCCCAGAAGAGTAGGGTCCCATTGGGCAGGCTGTGTGCCCCTGCGCCTAAGGCACAGTCAGAAGAGGGAGCAGAAGAAGGGCCTTCACATTCTGCACGGCGTGAACAATCAGACAGTGGTGCTGGGAAAGGGCAACTAACTGTCGAAGCAGGACCCAGAAGCTGCTGCTGTAGCTGCTGCTGCTCCCCCCGTTCGCATTGTTCCACTTCTTCTTTCTGTTGCTTCTGCTCCATTGATTTGCCTCTGCTGCTCCTGCTCCATTGATGTGCAGGACTTCTTTGGGGAAGATTCCCTCCTCAACACGCTAGCTGTCTACCTGACTTGTCCCGTCGTGGGATTCCTCTCGATAAGCCCTTTTCCCCTAGTATCTCGCCATTCAGCCTGCTGGATTACTAGCAGGGACTCCATGCCTTGAATTACAGATGAGGGGTGGATCGCATAACTGGTGGCCAAGCTGCTGCTGCCATTACCATTCCTTCGCGCTTGTGTCGGCTGCGAATGAGTCTGCCGCGCCCGTTGTGAGTTGCAGAAGAACAAACTAGTCTTGGAACGCAGTGAATATGCCGAAAGCAAGTGTACAAAGATAGTTTAAGGATAGTTTAAGGGAGGAACGAGGTCAAACAGTAACAAAGCATCGGTGGCGGCCTGTAGTGCCTGGCACTGCAATGGACCTTTGTCGTCACCCCTCGAGGCTTAGTAACGTGAAAGGGCATAAATAATACAGAATATTTTAAGGTTTAAGGCACTTTTAGATATAAGGAACGTATAAAAGGGAACAGTGTGCTCGCTAGCCAGCACCGGGTATGGGGCTGGATGCGAGGTTG